>JANRGW010002927.1:11267-34759 GCA_024733675.1 Psilopsiagon aymara | reverse complement strand
GTGTCATTGGCAAACTTGCTGAGGGTGCACTCAATCCCACTGTCCATGTCACCGACAAAGATATTGAACAAGTCCGGTCCCAACACTGATCCCTGAGGGACACTGCTCGTTACTGGCCTCCAGCTGGACATTGAGCCATTGGGCACAACTCTTTGCGTGTGGCCATCCAGCCAGTTCTTTATCCACAGTAATCAAGATTTTGAGAATGTCCTTTTCAGAGAGTCTTAAGCTCTTTGATGAACTGAAATAACTAATTTGAAAATGTTTCCATTTACAAAAATGCTTAAAAGAATGATCGTAATTGTTACACAGGAACAATTAATATTCCTGGTCAAGATTTTTTTGGTGGTAATTGCATACTGGTAATTGCTCCATTTTCTGTTAAAAAAAGATGTTGACAGAAAAATGCTGACTGATAGTAAGTACTTAATGAGGTGGGCTGCTGAAAACAAGAAAAGTTCAACCTTTCTGCCTTTGGATTTTCCAGGCTGCCCGACTTGCCAGGGAAGCAGTGGTTTATGCGTTAAATATAGCTCAGTTCCCCTGTGAATGGCTAGCAACTCTTGGAGCAGTGCTTTGAAATGAAACTTGATTTAAAACAAAGCAAAGCAAAACAAGTTCTGTTTTAAAAATAGAAAAAAATGTGTTTGGTTTTTTTTTTTCTCTTTGCTTTTTTTTTAATGAAAACAGATGTGGGGGCTTTCTGGAGTGAAAAAATGTCCCAGGGAAGGGAAGGGAATTCTCATAACTAGGGTATAGTTCACATGTCAGGTTGCTTGGGGCTGCCTGTATTGGAGATTTTGGGCAGCCTTGGAAATGAAATTTTACCTGACTAGTTAATTGTTGTATGAGAATCTAAGTGTCAGGTTAAAATGGAAATTTTGAAGATGATATACTTGAAACTAGATTCCCAAATTGCAGTGTGACTCTGTGTGTTAATTTCTAGTTGCATTTCCAAATATATCATCATTAATTTATTATGCTCTGATAGTCAGACCGCAAATAGTATGTTTAAATTATGATCCTGTGATACATAAAGAAGGTTCTGGTAGTTACTCATTTCAGGAGAAAAATGTAACTTTAAACAGCTGAGCAAAAGATGTAATTAATTATAAATTTTGAAATTTTTGTTTTATTCAAGTTTTGAGAATTTTCTACCCAAATATGAATTTAATAATGAATAAAATGAATTATAGATTTTTTTGCCCGTACAGAATTATTTGCATGATTGCCATCTAAATATGATATTTTTGAAACATCATAAATGTCAGTAAAAATACATAGGGTTGGTTTTTTTTTTTAGTTATATGTGTATTGGCAGAGAATAAAATAAATTGGGACAGAAGGGTCTTACAGTCTACCTAAGTTAATGTACTTACTGCTTTTCAAATTTAGCCATAAATCTCTCGTGTTAGGTGAGGGAAAGTTTTTCAAAGAAGTCTATGAGCTTTTTGCAGACTGTTTGTCTTTAGATTATATTTGACCCATAAGCCCACAAATTGCCTGTATAGTTTTGGTGTTAGGTTTGATTGCCAATAAAAACTCATTTATTTTAGGCCTGGGTAGTCTGGGTAAACTACACTGTATGGATGAGAACTAGCTGACCTTTTTGCTATTACTGTTGCCTGCATAGTGAACAAAATAAATTGCCTGCTTTTCCAGGGGTTGATTATCTTTGCAGATACATAGGGTAAAGTTATGCAGCATTATCATTATTATATTAAAAAAAAAATGCAGAAAGAGAAAATGCACTGAAACTTCCAGTTTTGCGCTTGGATCATGTTAGCTCTTTAGCTCTTTTTATTAAACTAAGAATGAGAATTTAACATAGAGAAAGGCGAACAAGGAGGCACTCTGAAACAGTTAAGGTTTATATCCTATCAGATACCTTTGTTGCAGGATTTTAAAGGTGTATCTCTTTTCTGGGTATAAGGAAATATTCCCTAAATGAAATTCTGTCCCTGCTTGGAAACTGAAGTGAGATACAGGTGTTGTTTGCTTACTTGCAACTGTTTAGTTGCCAAGATCTCCTTTAGAAATTAAACTTACAGCCCCAACCCCCTTTCATTTGTTATTGCTTTGTGTATATATTGCAGTTTTAAATTAAAATATACATCTTTTTGAGTGTGAAGATTTTTTCCGTATCTGGAGTCAATTTACTAGACTAGGGCATTCTTTGTAAGTCAAATGTGAGATAGCAGTCAGTCTTTTAACTCTGTAAAATCTGTTAAAGGTGACATGGGGAACGTAAAAAATTGTGCGTGGAGAGGGCAAAGAATATGCTTGACTATAAAAGGAGCAGTAGGACTTTTTACTTCTCCTTGAAAATTGTGCTTACAAGATCTTACAGACTTTCAAGTCTTCCAGGAAGTCAAATATGGCTGAAAAATAAGTGGTGCATATGTATTGATAATATTTGCAGCATTTTGTCTCCCTGAAGACTGTCCAATTCATATGGTAAAATTATTTTTCTGTTGTTGTTGCCAGGCAGAGGTGATCGGACTAAGTCAAGTTTTTAAAATCAGAAGGAAATGTACTTTGCATTTAAATGTTCCATTTATTTGATAGGAAAATCTGCAGTACCAGGAGTTAAACTGAATGAAAGCTGTTTCAGGATTACAATTGGGGTCACTAACTTCTATATAAGCAAAGGCTCTGATGTCCAGAACGGTTGTTGATTATCATAATTTTTGAGATTCCCCTGTGAAGTTTTAAAAATAAAACAGAAAATGTACATAGAAATACTCATGTAGTGGAATAAGGAAGACTCGCTACATTAAAATAATTGAGCTTTTAACTGAAAGATATTGCTTGGGGGAAAATTCATTAATACTTACAGTGGACAGATTCCTATGCTGATGTATAGCAACTATACTATATGTATACTGTGCTCTTTTTAAACGAATATAATCAGTGTCTGATTATCCACATTTCCTTGTGCTTTCTTCTCACACAGGTAATTTATTTTACTTACTTAAACAGGTTGCATGGATGTAATAGGACTAAGAACAGTAGCTTTCTGAAGCTCTGGGTAGACTGTGGTGTGGTTTTCTGCAGTGTTTGTCACTTCGTACAACATTGGGGCGCGCCACTGTATTTCCAGAAGATAACTCAAATAAACCTCTCTTTCAGGAGTGTTAGGTATAACTGAAAAAGGAGCTTGATATTCAGGTATGCTGTACACACAAAGTGTGGTGTCAAAAAACTTAGCAAAATATTTCTTCTTAGGAGCTGGTGGTAATGAAAGAAATAGTGAAACAAGCTGTATTGTTAGAAAAGTTACTTCTTGTCTGATCCTGAATTTAATACGAATTTGTTGTTCATTTTAACTGGGATTTAACGCCTAGTTAAGTAGCAAACCTGGTGCTTCATGTTCTTTAAATACTTTTCATTCAGTTTTTTAATGTAGTTCTTTTTTTGTGTGTCAGATCTCGTAGCTATGCAATGTGTCTGTGAGAAGGCCATGAGAGTAACATGAAGAAGACTTAATTTTGATAGCGATGTAGCTTGCTGCATATGTTTTCCAGAGGGGGAGTTGCACGCAGTGGTAAAAAGTTTCTGAGGAGGGTTCTCACTAGACTAAGTAACCTGAAAAAATGATTTTTTTTTTTTGTTTGAAAGAGTGAGCCTCTTTGGACCAGTATAGCTCTAGAAACTGAGTTGAGAAGAGAATACGAACATGTGTCTGCGCTTGTTTGCGAATAATTGTAACAGATCCTTTGTACTTGACTTGGATTTTTATCTGTTTCCCGTTGTTTATTTGTTTTGAACGTTTACAAGAAGATTTCCATATGAAGAATGACTAGGTGTTCCAAGTACATTTTAAAGTCCCCGGACAACCCCACAACAATAAAATACCCCCATTCCTGCATTCTCCCAAACAAATGAAAAGGCAACTCATAAATAGTCAATATAGTTACCTTTCTTTTTTTTCTTCTTGTTTTGTGGGGTGGCTGGTTGGGGTGTGTGTTGTTTTTTTTGTTGTTGTTGTTGTTAAAGTGTGATAACTGTAATTGACTAATTGTTCTAATCTGAAGGATTTAGTGGTTGACTACAGCAAATAATGTCCTTTCAAGGACTAAAGTCACTAGGCCTTTTTCTACCGTGGGAGTACTGGTAAGCTTAGAATTTAACTTTAGTTATTGTATGCATATCCAAGTACCTGAAAAGCAGGTAATGAGCAATAGGATGCTGATGCGGTGTAGGTATTGCACAGTCAATTCTGAGATATTTTGGAAGTAATAGAAATGAATGAGCTGGAAGCAACTAAGCCTTCCTGAGCAGCATTGATTGTAGGCAAGAATAATTTTAAGATTTTAGAGCGAGCAATAGAAGCAAGCAACAGCAGGGTTAGATAAAGAAAGGAAAGATTCAGACAAGACTGAGAGAAAAGCATATAAGGCAGCAGAGATGGAAGATGAAGAAAAACTGTGAACGTGAAGTCCAGCTACTATAGTATGTAGCTTTTTAGTGTATTTGAGTGTCATTTGCCATTCCCTAATGTTTCCTGACACCTTAGCATGCCGGTGCTGGAGTTCTGTAGCTTTACATTGAGTAAGAAAACTTGGTGGCTGGGAGGGTACTTCAGATGTAGGAAGAAGTTGGGAAAGATGCAGTTGTACCAGTTTGTACCAAGCTTGGTACCGCAGTGGCAGTTGTACTAGAAACCCAGGCAGCAGCTCTTTCCTCCTTCCAGAATAAACCACCTTTTTTTTCATCTGCCTTCTACTAATTTATGGGGTGTGGAAGGGAATAGTGCTAGGGGAACAGTTCCTCTGTTTTGTGTTCTGGCTTGGGGAGAGTCTAGAATTAGCTCCATCATAAGGAGGGCTGATCTAGTGTTGGCACTTCATTGTGTAGTGCCACATGGATGTAGACCGTGGATGAGGTCTCTGTTAGAACAGTTTGTTTGAAAGGAGTTAGGTTAAATGGGACATTTTCTTGCTAGGATTCCTTGCACCCTATTTCAAGGTTGTGTATCTGTAGTTCTTGATCTCTTCTAGGAATCTCTCTGTTCCATGAATTTGTCTAATAATTCTTGAAACCATTTGTACTGTCAGTATCTGGAATGTGAGAAGTGAGTTTCATGTCTTTATGCATTGTAAAAGGATGTACTTTGTTCGCAGCCGTTGTTGATCATGTCTTGACACTCTTCTGAAAAAGAAAAAGCATAGTAATTGAAAATACTTGGCGTCTTTGCAGTATTCATAATCAATAAATGTCTGTCATTTATCCTGTTACTTTTGTTTAGACCTAGATATCTTTGTACCTTTTTATCATTTGCACTATACCCTTCTTACCCTTTCCAGATCTTTATTAGTGCCACTGTATCCCTTTTGAGAAGTGCAGGTAGTATTTGGGATACAGGTGCAACATGAATTTTTAAAGTGGCGTAATTATGCTTTTTGTTTTGTTCTCTGTTCCCTTTTGATAATTAGTAACACTTAGTTTGTATTTTTGATCATTGCATAGCAGTCCTTTTACTTGTATGGGAATCCTAAGCATTACAAAAGGAGACTTTCAAAGTAAGAATCAAAGGTGTGAATCCTTTTTTCACACGTTTACTCTGTTGATTCTACCACAGTTTTTCTCCCATTTAGATTTTATGTATGTTCTTGAGTTGCAACACAACCTCTTTTTTTAACCGCATGTTGTTGACTAGGTCTGCTGAATTGTTTTGGCAGCTCTTTTAACTGCATCTCTTACTCATTTGTCTATGAAGTGTGTATCTTGTAAATTTTTTACTGGGACATATCTAGTGTATTCAGCTTTAAAACTTCGTGAAAGCTCTGACAGATGCCTGGGAATACCATGCATGTGATAGTTTGGGTTAACGGCAGCTCCTGCGTGGTACACTTTTAAAGAAACAAAAGTAAAAAAGTGTAGCTTCAGACAGTCTGGGGCTGAGCTTGTTTACCAAAAAGTCAAAGCACCCCAACCTCAAGACCCCCACAAACCTACCCAACAGTTCCTTAAATTTGAAAGGGACTTTCCTTAATATTAAAAGCACTGGACCAAAATGGCTGCTATTCTATTCTGCACAGAAATTGAGCGTAACTGGAATGAAATGATATAATTAAAATAAAGGCTGTGGAGAGTAGTTGTGGGTGAAATGATTCTGCTCTTAAGGTCGGCAATCAGCAGCTGCATTGTATTCTCTGCATCTGGGGCAGAATTTGTTGCAGTGGTATATGGTCTGTGCATTTTAGTGGTTTTGCCTAGTAGAGTAATAGTTTTGATTTTAAGTGGGTTTTTGTAGATTGTTGTTGTCTGAAAAACTTTTGAGCAGGTTGATTATCAGTTTTGGTTTTATGAGATTAGTTTGCTTTTGACCAGAAGCATCCATGATTTTGTATATTGTGAGTTGTTTTCCCTCTACCACAAAATTTGAAAACATGACTATGTGTTTGGGTGTTTTTACAGTGCAGACTTGGTCTGTAATGTTTTAATTAGAACACTCTAAATTTGAAAAGTTATTTTTTTTCCATGGGAGCACCCTTGACTAGCTGCTCAAGTTTAGGCAGCAGGTAAAAGGCAGGGAATTATTTAATGACTTCAGAATTAGTTTCGTAATAGATTCTAGCATTGCTGATAGAAGTTTGAATTGTCTTTGTTGTTATTTGGCTTATGACAGTAGTCTTTAGTATCTACCAGTTGTGGGGAGAATGAAGAAGAGAAAAATAAAGCATAAAAGGCTGTCACCCACTTGGAACACGAGCATTTATTACAGTCAGAACTTAGAGGCTGATGCAGGTAGAAAACTCACCCATGGAAGGATGACAGAGGTGTTTGCCACACAGGCAAGAGCCTGCAGATTTGTTCATTTGATCACCTTGCCAAACCAGGCATCCAAGCTAAGGGCTTTGCTTGTCAGTAGTGTGAAGGTAAAGTAATTTTATAGTCATGACGTCATTATCCTAAGTATGAATGAAGAGGTGGGCATGGCTGCCGTCATTCTGCAGCAGGGCATGAAAATGTTGTGTTGCTGTGGAGGCTGAGTTGCAGAGAATTCAAGCTATCCAGCAGAGGATGTGAGTGTATTCCATTTTGGTGGTCAGAGAGCCCCAACCGTTGAAGAAAAGGAAGTTCATGTGAACCTTTCCTTTGGTGTACTGCTAGGTGGATGTTCTTTCTCCCTCTGCATTGAGTTCATCAGCTGAGCTCCCTGAAGTCCTGGAGGCACAACTGTTTTCTGTTAAATTTGATTGCTTAAGTTAGTCTCAGTCTGTCAGTGAAGCAGAAATGATGCCTTGTGATTAAAATTAGAAAGGCAGCTTCAGGTTAAGTTTCTAAATTTGTTCTGGACAATGAAATTAAAATCAGTCTTTTGTTGGGAAGGCTGATTGTTGTTGGAAAGTATTTGAATTTTTATTTGTAATAGTAGCTTTAGAATTTACATAATTGGCCTATACTGGAATGTTCTGACACTCAATATTTAAAAGCTAACAAACACTGATAAAAGAAATAAAAATTGTAGTGGATAGAAATAAATCCATTTTACAGTTTCAGCTACTGTAAATGATCAGAGCTCTAATACAAGAAAGGGTGTATTCAGGTATATTATTGTTCACTGAAATCCCTGTCTATACATATATTCTTTTGTGCGTCTGTTAAACATGATCTTAACGTGAAGCCCTTTTTCTCCTAACTCAAAAGCTTTCTCGAAGTTGATGAATACCATACATAATGGTAAGTTATATTAGAATCTTTTTCAGAGGTTCATTTATCACAAAGGGTAGCCTTTTGTGGAAAAGCCTGATTGAAGGTCTGCATATTCTATGGATTGGGTGAAATACAGGTCTGCAGTGAGTCAATTGTTCAGTACTTGAGTGAAAACTTTGTAGATTGTCTGCAGGAGCCTGATAGGTCAATAGTTCCTCAGTTCTCTTTTTATGATCTTTTTGTATGTGTGCAGTAAAATGATAACAGTTTTATTCCAGTTCTGAGATTCTTTTCTTTAATTCTGTGAATAGTGCTTCTACTTCTTCTTCTGTGCTCCATTCACAGGTGTGTTATAGTGGTGTCTACTCAGGCATTTTCCCACTTGCCTTCCTGACTACTTAAATTACTACAAGTAATGCATGTGAAGGTAGCCTTGTTTGGTCCATTCTTTGTTCTGACAGCCTGATGCTGCCCATTTGTGTCACTGATAACAGTGCTATCAGTTTCAGAGGGAGCAATACTGAATCTTTAATGTATCTAATTGCCGTTTCCCTTTAGTAGTCAGTATTGGCTTTGTAGCTCTAGTTCTGTATGCACTCATAGCTAGTGGAAATGAAATATACTTGAGGAAATTAGAAATTGGTTTACTTTTGCAAGGCATTCGTTTGTTTGTAGGAAACAATCATAGCTATATTCACAAGCTGCTGAAAGATTTAGGAGAGAATATTTCCAGATAAAACGCTCTCATGAGGCTAGTTTTGAAGATGATCAAGTTTGTTTCTCAATGTGATATTTAATTGGTGTCAGGTGATCTGTTAATAAAAATTTGATTTTTTTATCTATTGATGTCAGCCAAACAGAATGATTTTCTTGTTGCTGTAGATGTATGTTGGAAGAGCAGTGCTGTATGCACTGCAAATTGTATTGACTTGGAGTTCACCATATGCAAAAGAATGTAAATGTTTAAACTTCATGTGATGAATTTCTTTGCATTTTAAGGTAGGAATCACTAAGGTTTAATAGGACTTTCGCTTTTCACACTGTTGGAGCCATGAATTGCATCCATTAGGCAGATGTCTATAGTGGTGGGTCTCTTAATTAAAAGAACTAATATTGCATTAAATCTATATTCATAGTCTACATGTGGTGAGAAATATTGAAATTTCTCTAGTTTTGCTTTGCTTTAGTAAAATAGGTTTAGCTTTTTTCCTTTTGATATAGGGTTTCCCTCTCACTCTCCCAGGTTTACAGTGCTCTGAACCAGCTTTGAGATGAAGGAAAGCAAGCTCACCATTTTTCTGAACAAAAATAAAACATCTGAAGGGTATCTGAGAAAGTGTGCTGAATTTGGACTTGGTGAGTTTCTGCTGTTTTATAAGCAGAGCCTTTTTGCTGTTTTATGTTGAAGAGGTATAGGTTCACAAGAGTGCAAAATCAAAATTGATGGAATGCCTTTGTTGATGACTTTTTTCCACGTTGCACTTCTTTTTAAAACTGATTGTATATTTCTAACTCCAGCATAGAAGTTGGAAAGGCTTAGAGGAAAGTGGCTACTTAATGTTGTAATCTTTCTTGTCAAGCAATAATAATGATTTGTATGGCTCATTATTGTGAGGCAGCATAATGCTAGCTACATGTTTGTTTCAGGATAGTGTTTGAGTGTTTGGACAGGGTTTATCATCTAATGTAGTATTTTTTTTGGGGGTGGTGGTGGTGTTTCATCTACCTTCCCATGTTTTTCTAAGTAAGACTTTAAAGTTGGTCACTTTTTTCCTCCCAGTCTTGGAGGGTTGTTTTCTTTTTTCGTTGTTTGTTTAGGGGTTTTTGTTTGGTTTTTTTTTTTTTTTTTTTTTTTTTGGTGGGTTTTCTGCATATTTTTGTTTAGGCAGAAGCATATACATGGGTGAAATCAGTGAGGGTAGGTAGAAATTTGGATAATATGAACAGCAAGCAAAGATCTTGCCATGTGTATAGACTGAAAAGAAAGTATTCAAACTGAAATAAGTATTTAAATACATGAAGATAGTTTACTCCAACAGCATGTTCAGGTTATAGGTCTCATAATGCTGAGGACTGTAGGAGTCATCGTCTGTAAGAGTTATGATGAAGACATTGTATCAGAAGCTTTTTTTTAAATTGCACTGAGTTTATGCTGGCTGCACATCAGCAAAAAAAATACCTAAAGGAAAAGGGAGTTGTGGTTTCAGTGGAGACAAGTGCAAGTTCAGAGCAGAGAGGTTCATTTGATAGTTACACTAGTACGAAGGTGATGGTTGAAGCCTGTCGGTTAAATTTGGTGCTGACAAGGTGTAAAAGGAGGAAAGTTGAGAACTGAAGTCTTGAACACAGTGAAACGGTCAGTTAAAAAAAAGACTAGAAAATAGAGTCATGAATGCTGCATCTTTCCATATAGATAACTGTCTTAATAGAAAGGAGTCAAGACAATTCAAGGCAGAAGTGGCAGAGTGCAGTTTTGCCAGCTAGAGACTTTGTGCTTGACACTGTTTTTCAGTTTTATGGTCACCTCCTTATATTTTTCATGCTTTTTTAAGAAACTTGTTAAAAAAGCAAGCAACCACCCAGAACAGAAAAACTACAATTGAGAGGTGTAAAGTTGCCACCGCTGTTTGCTGTGTGGTAACTTTGTGCTTTGCCCTTGTCAGTCTTACTCTGGACCTTACAGTCAATCTTTTTTTGACTTGGCCTTGAAGTCTCATCTCTAGTGCATCATTTTTATGGGTGTACCCCTGGAACGCAGGAGAAAGGGGTACAGACGTACATATCTTGTTATTTTATGTTAGCTGTAAATCGTAGTGATTTGCCTTTCTGTGGCTACTTCTGTTCTTGCTCATTCTGTCTTCTATTTTATTTGTTACTCCTGTTTCTGTTTTCAGGTTTCTGTTTTCACTTGTTCCATCTTAGGCTAATGTGTGAGTTGCAGTGAGGAGAGTCATAGCACAAAACAGACATCCATCGTGCCAGTCTCACTAGCACTGTGATTGCCTGTAGAAGACGTCACATTTTCAAAGAAACTTCTTAGTTCTGTCACCTTGGCCTCCATATCAATGCAGGCGAAGTTTAGTATGCATGGTGTGAGTTTGTTAACAAGTTACTATAAACTAGACAGGATCTGTACTGAGGATGTATGAGTAATTTTGTTTTTAATTTGGTGAAACCATATATATTTCGAAAAAGAAAGAACAAGAAAAGGGTAAATTACAAAGTCATCCTGAAGTAGTTCCTTTATGCACATTTTTCTTTTCAGAATATTGAATAATCGAGTGTTACTGTTCAGTTGTCAAATATTGTAACCTTCAGTGTGACTACCTGTCCATGAGTTTCTGGAATACTACTTTAAAGCTTTAGTTGTTGCTAATGATAACTACGTGTAGTCTTTCAGGAGTCTGGGCAACAGCTATTCCCTACCACTAGAAATAACTAGTCACAACAGAATTGCTGTTGTTGTTCATCAGCCTCCCTAACATCCTGCTTTTTGAGAATTCTGGCTCAGTCAGGCATCCTGTAGCATGCCTTCAAAGACACCAACTTCAGATCGCTGGAATCCGAAAGAGAACTTTCAAAGTAGCAACTCCTGTGAAAGACTGTATTACGTTAACATCTGATGTGTGTGCTTCCAGTGACTCGCCATTTCAGTGCTGAGATAGTTTGCTGTCAGAATGATTTGAAATCATGGTTGGTTTTTAGAGATCTTATGCAAACCCAGTAAGTTTTCCTTGGAAATGATTAAGAAATGTAGATTGTAAGTGTCATGCTCCTACTCAGGAATACACATTTAGTGCCTAAACCTGCTTTGGTTTTAGTGTGTCATATCAAAGTAACTTAGACTTGTTTGTCTTGGCTCACCATACCATACGTGAACATCTAAATAAAAGATATTTATCTAGTGATCATTTTTGTCTGTCTGCTACCTCTTGCAAAGGTCTTTCTGTGCTGTAACACACTGAACTGCAAGTCTTAACTGTAGTTCTGAGCACATGTGGCTTGGAGATAATCATGAAGTCCTTTATCTTGCTGCTCTTATTCTAGAAGAGTACTTAAGAACTTCTTGAATCAGACGAGAATTAGTGTAAAATTCTTAATGAATGTGTCTTGTTTAATAAAGCTGAATTAATTATGTATGTGAACCTTAAACAGGCAGTTATAAAACATCTCGAAGTTTTATTGTGGGAAATAAGAACATCTGGAGGAAACAAATAAAAGGAGGTTTGTCCCTGTGTCATCCCTGTCTTCCACTGCCCTGCATTCCCTCTCCCCAACCCCCCTAGAAGAACCCACCAGTTTTAAATTTGCCATGGTACATGGTAAGGAAAAGACTGGAAGAAATTCATTTGAGCAGGATCCATACCTCAAGCTCAAAATCCATACGTTACTGATTTCTAGAGGCTGGGAGACTGAGGAAAGTGTTAATTTATGTTTGCCCTTTTCTTGTGCTTTTCCTTGTGCAGCTGCTGTTAGTCCCTGTAAAGAGATGGATAACTGGCTTAGAAAAATGGTGCAGTTCTCCCTGTGTTCCTAGTCCAGTGTGCTGTTTGTCTGTCTCCTTGTGTCATGTTCAGATCTCTCCTCTTGGAGAGCAAATTCACCTTGGCTGGGCTATGAAAAATATGGGTTTGAGCCCTTCTGCCGTGGAGGGCTGTGGTGTGAGATGAGTAACTGCTTGAATTAATTCAAGTTAGGAGCAGGCCCGTTCTGCATTGGGAAGCGGTAATATTTCTGGCAGAGGTTTAGGCAGTTTTGAAATCTTGTATTTAGAAGCCTGCCTCTGGAAATAAAAGTCTAATTGAGGACTGTAGACTGAGCTTGGTTTAAGCAACTTACTCTCAGAATTTATTGAAGAGTGAGTTCTATAACTCTGCTGACATCTGTGGTCATCAGTGAATGTGAAATCAAGTATAAAATAACGTTGTTCACTGTAGCAGGTGGGACTAGCTGAAGAATAGACCATTTTGTAGCTACATGGATCAGTTTTGATACTGCACCCCCACCCCATTATTGAATACCTTTCTAAAAGACTAGGTAGCTGTGTAGGAATGGGAGCAGGCAAAAGAGATTGACTAATTATCTTTAGCTGGCTAAGCTGTCAAGAATTTGGAGTTAATTTTAATGGAGTTTGATAGCAGACTTCAGGTCTTTGCTTTTTTTGAACATGATACAACCTTGTTTTCAGACGGCCGATTCATCATATATGTGACATTGCTATGCTGAATTGCATTCCTCAGTTGTGTGAAGCTTCTTGTCATGTATTTTGGTCTTTGGCTATAAATCTGATATATAGAATGTTTTCAAAGGGAATGATTACAGCAGTCTGCCTTCTGCCAATAGGTATGAAACTAGAATGGTTGCATTTTGGAAATGTGTGTACCTGGTATTTTTTATCTTCCTTCCTCCCTCTACCCCCAGTGGTTTATATTCTTGGGGTACTTGGAGTCTGGGAGCTTTTATCCTTCGACCTCGTCGTGGAGAGGGCACAGAATGCCCTTCATGAAAGGAGAGCATTGACTCTTGATCCATGGCAGAGGCTGCTGTGCCTCCATCAAGTAAGGACCCCCAGAAAAGGGAGAAAAATGCTGGCTTGCAGAATTTTTCTGCAAGTTGGAATCTTGTAGAAACCTCTCTGAGAGTGAACTCTGCCACTTTGCTTATTAGCAGCAGGAATACAGCTTGATTATTTGATTCTTAGATTTCAGATTTCTGCGTGATGGAAACAGCTTGGCCCTATCATCCAAGTTATAGTTTTGTTGTCTCAGATGAATTGAAATGAAATATTATGCTAGCTTGGCAGTTTCAAACTCAACTTTTTTCTGTTTTTAGGCAACTGTGTTGCAATAACCTGGTTTTATTTGCTCGTGTTTAGCCTTAGATTCACTTAAACTTATGTCCATATTACAAAATAACAAATAGTGGGATATTTCATCCATTATTAGCATTCTGCTGGAATAGAACATGCTCTTTCTTGTGTAACTAAACTTGATTTTTTTTACATGTTCATTAATTAATGGACTGTTTCATTCAAAGGCACTTTTTCATTTTGCTCTGTATAGGAAGTTGGCATGGGTTTAGGAGAGATTTTTTGAGATTACCACAGGAAGTAAAGGTACTGAAAATGTGTATATAGGTTCAGTTTTTGTAAAGAAGTTCTTATAACTTGAAATTTCATTTTATTTCTTTGAATTCTACTACAAGTCCTTTTGCAGTTGTTGTCCCCATTCTCCTTGCCCTGGCCCTTGTATCCTCCCCCAGCTGGGAAGGTTCTGCATTTCTCAGCAACTATTTTGGGGTTGCAAGCTTATATTTGGAAAACATCCTCTGTCACCATATTCTGCTTATTCTTTAAGTTTTGGCAAAGTGCTAGAATCAGCAACCTCTGGTGGATATCTCAAGTTCCTCTTTTTCATAATAGTTGCACAACTTTCAGGTTGCTGACTTAGAAAATACAGCTTTGTGGTAGAGAGAACGTTTTCAGAGTTTCCTAACAAAGCAGTCTACTTGTTATGTAGACTCTTGATTTTGGCCCACAGTAAGCTTTGAGTCTGTTGTCCAATTTCAGACAAATTTGGTGAAGGAGTCTAAAATAAGTACATGTCTGTCATAGGGCTGGATAGTGTGTGGCTACAAGAGTGACCACTGCCTAGGTTTGTCTCTTGCTGAACTAGGCATTCAACATCATAGAGTGGGAATGTAAGGGAGAAGAGTAACGTAGGGGCCTGCAGTAGTAGAAAATAAAAAGCGATGAGGATTTCGTAGCTAGATATAGAAAACATGGTGGGAAAGCTTAGTGTATTGGTGTCATAGTGGGATGCAACACTGTTGAAGGCCAGAATTTAATTCTTCTGCTCATGGAATTACTTAGTTTTGAGATCACTAAAATTCTTCCGTATGCCACTTGGTGTATATTGTTGAACAGCTAGTTCTGACTTCAGGCTATTTTGGATTTCACTGCTCTTGAAGTTATTTCCTCTATATTCTGTTTTGTCATTGATTGTCAGCAAGAAGAATACATTTTCCAGTCTGCATAATCTGATGTGTTCCCTGCTCTGTAGTACTACCCTCCTATGCTAAGCAGGCAGTTACTTGTCCAGAGGTGCAGTGCAGACTATACATGCATTTTATCTGTCAAAACCTGAAACCATATTCTGTAGCTGTGTTTGTGGTGTTAAGCATGGTCAGACTTTACCTTTACCTGAACAGTGTTACATGTCCACTTCCTCCTGTGGCTGGAGAACTGTGTCCTGTTTAAAATGCTGAAGATTGTATTTAACCATGCTGTTTATGCCTCTGGCAAATTACACAGTGCTGTTCATCACAAGCTATAGCTATTTGGCTTTTCAGTAATATGGGAAGGACTTCAAGGCGGTTTGTTTGTTTTAAACATTAATGTGGTTTATAATGATTTGTTCAGGCTTTCATTATTATGCCTTCCTGATCCAGAAAGTGATTTATCTGTCCCCAGACCCCAAAAGGACAACTTGATATGTTTGAGGCATTTTAAGTATGTACTTTCTTGGCTTTCTAGTATGATATGCACACAGGTTTTATACAGGTTTGGGTTTTGTTTTCTTTTTGTTTATTGTTTTTAGTGGTGTAAAATCTAGCATTTATTTGTATGTTCAGCATACAGTTCTTACTTTGAATGCTTGTATGGAGTAATATCTTAGTTGCATGAGTAGTTCCAGAAGGTGCATGTACTTCATGTATTAAGTAAGGTATTGCTTAACAGATTACTTAGCCCCAAAAGAGTGTGCAGATAGGTCATATTTGTCCTGTATTTTGCAACAGCAACAAAGAGCAAGTGTTTCTACTACTACTACTACTACTACTACTACTACTACTACTACCAGCAAATAATGGCTTACCTCATTCTATGGGCAAACTAGTTTACTGCTTGTTTTTCTTTTGAAATGGTATTATGCCCTTGATTTTAAAATTCTGTTGTATTCCAGAATTTTATTTTTAAGAGGAAGAATAAACCTTATAATTAAAGTAGAAGCAGCCGAAGCTCTACAGTTATTAAATATGTGAGATTTTGAAAAATTGAGGAAAACCAATCTACAGTAGCTTTAAAAATTTACAGTTGTTTCACCTTTCTGGCAAAATATCTTTCACCTTTACTTGACTCCCACCAAAAAATTTGCTTTCTCCTGTTATCATTAACATTTTATGAGAGTGATAACATTTGTGCTGATGAGCTCTTATGATTTAATCATAACTGTTGTGATATTTAATTACTTTTATTCTTAAAATTCACAGTTCCTGGAGCCAGATAATTGCCTGAGAATCTCACATTTTTAAAGAATTTTTGTATAATTTTTTTTCATGCATTTAAAATACAGAGGGTTAAAAATCTCATCCTTTTAATTAATTATCAATATCTGATTGAAAAAAAATACAGTCGCTAGAGGATCTGGGGTATTTCAGTTTTTGTGGTTGTAGTTGTATCGCTTTTAAGAGTAGAATCAGTAGCAAGGCTGTTTGTTAATCATGTTCATTTTGCTGGTGTATAGAGAGAAATCAAGAGCAGGATCCATAGAATTTACTGTATAGGTAGATGAGTCAGGTGTAACTGGAGAAAGGTTATAACAAAGTGAATACTTAAAAGATCTTAACTGATAGTAATGCATTAACTGTAGATTTTTAGAATGGTGGACAAAAAAAAAAGAAAGGGAAGGGAAGATGACCAAGGAAGGTGTGCTAAATGGCGAAAGATATGAGGGTCAGTAGAAGGAGAGAGCAGGTATGGAATTCTTATGTGATGAAGAAACTGGGGAGACGATGACAGGAAGTCACTAACATCAGTTAGGCAGGAAAGAAGTGTTGTTGGAATGTGTCTTCAGCTGTTTTTCTGTATCTTCTTTCCCTGTTGGATCTGGCTGGTTTTCTCTTCCACTTTTCTTGACAGTTAATAGAGGCAGGGAATTTAAGATGCATCAGTGTTTGCGTATTATGTGTGGGTTTGGATGATGATAGTCTTCCTTCACTGCCTTTTCTCAGAGGGATTGCTGGGTGGCGAGTGGTGTTTTAACATTTGCGTATCTTCTTATTGTCACTGCCTTCTTCAAATCATTATTTGTATGAGTGACAAACTAGCTCCACCCTTTGCCTTCTAACTGGCATTTCAGTTCTGTTGCTTTTTTTGATCTAACCATGTTCATTCTACTTCTGTTTACTCCCTGTGGCACTCTTCCTCTAACTGCAGTTCAGTGCTACCATGCTTGATATTCCTTGGCCAGCTGACAGCTCACTTATCTAATGCACGTGGAGCCTAACGGTTTCATAGACAGGTACTACTTCTTGTCCTGGGCTTCTGGTCAGTAGGGATTTTTCCCCAACCTGTATAATGAACTATACCCTGCATGTAGATCAACAGAAGTAATGGCTTCACAGAGGGGTATGAACTCTTCCTATTTAAATTGCTAATGTACAAATCTGACTAGTGTTAACATGTTTAGTCATTTACTTGTTGGCTGTTCTAGCAGAAATGTTAGTCAAGCATTTGTAGATCATGGATGGAGTTTTAGTTTGCGAATAAATGAAATGCCAGCAGTTCTACCAGCAAATCCGAGTACTTTGTCCTCAGACTTGCTGTCAATATTTTTCTGAAAATACACAAGCAGTCCTTAGTTGCCAAAAATACAGTTTTGAATAAATATATGTTTTTTAGAAACATTTTACTTTAAAGTTAAAAAGTATTTTTCTATTTGTATTGTATATGTTCAGTTATATAGTTATATATCATTATCTACTTAATTCTATAGTAATTCATTGAAAGAACAAACTCTTAACAGCAGACTCAGTTGAAGGCAGGCATTTTAGCCAGAGTTCCTGCTACTGTTAATATTTGAGCAGTTTGTAATGCATATAAATATTTGATTTATCACACATGTTTTACAAAAACTTAGAACTGAATCAGTCTGTGTTCCCTGAACTGTAGAATGTCAAATGACAAGAGCATTTTTATCAATCGGCATGGTTAGAATTTCAACACAGAGCTTTCTGCATTATGTATTAAGTGATCTTGTTTGTCTTGGTTGATTTTCTACTGCGTATTTACATGGTTACTAGAAAATAGAGGGAGGGGAAGAGAGAGAGATGCATGTAATTGTTTTTGTAATTTTTTTTCAGGTATTTTTAGCAGCAATGATGTAGCAGTATCATTTCCAAATGCAGTATCTGGCTCAGGATCTAGCACCCCCGTTTCCAGTTCTCATTTACCTCAGCAGGCTTCAGGCCACTTGCAGCAAGTGGGAGCTCTATCACCTTCAACTGCGCCTTCTGTAACTACTGTTGTTGCTGCAACTCAGGTAAACTATCACAAGAGTTTAAGATAGCAACATGTTATTGACCTACTTGGTTTTGTTGTTAAAAGAAACAATAATTTGTTTGGAAAATAGGTTGATAAGCATTGTGTTTGTTAATGAAAATGTTACAGTGACTAGAAGTTCCCCATATGATTACGTAGTCCCATCTTTGTAGAGCACATAGATTTTAGAAAATGCTCTGTGGAAGTGTGTAGCAATAATGATTATGTTATGACTAGCGGCATAAATGCCAGTTACAATTCTAACCAATGTCTGTTATCAGAACAATTTTGTAACAAAGGATTTGAGAGAGGAAACCACAAAGGTTTGCACGTTTCATGCCAAAATGCTGGTTTTAGTTAAAGAACAGAGGTTTATTTGAAAAATTTGATGAATGGACAATGAAGGCTTGCCCTGGCAAAGAGCTGGCCAAGGCTGACATCTCGACAGCAAATGAAAGTTGACATGTGTGCTATAGTTGTGTATTTGAAAGATCATACAAATTAAGACATGTAGTTCCTGTTTGATGGTGAAGGAATAAGGGAGGTGTTGAGGGAGTGTGGAAGGGTGATGTAGTCGAAGTAATGAACCAGAAAAATACGTCTTTATGGTAGTATTTTGTATGAATTTAAGTTTGGTAAGATTGCATTTATCAAGGCAAGAAGAGGGTATGAAGTTATAGCTGTAGAAAGCTATTGTGGTTAGAGTGAAAGTACAAAGGAATACTCTATTGGACAGTAGGGTTTTATTCTCTGTGTTTCTTGTATTCATTGTTTTCTGGTGGGAATCTGTTTTATGATTGATGCATCAAATATATCTTTTTATGTGTGTGCATATAAGCAGTCAACTTTTGTGGAGTGTACAGTGGTTGAAGATAGTGGGCATAAACCTGAAGAATTAAAATCTGGTTTAATATGTATATACTTGTGTGTGTATGTGGTACGTATGCGTGTGTATAGTACATATATGTAGCCGAAATACTATGTGCAGGCCAACATAGAATATATTTCAATATCAAATAACACTTTGTGGTTATAGGTGGCAGTTCATATTTTTACATAAGTCTTCTGGACTGGTTTCCTAAAGAAATAAGGCTTGCTTTATGCCAGTCTGTGTGACTTCAGTCTTGTAACTTTAGAATCTACTGGCCAGTTCCACCCAAAATTGGGTGACATCTGCGTTGCACGAATTGATATAAAATATTTTAAAGAAATTAATAAAAAATGTGATGCTTTGGTGAAAAGGCAGTGTAGCTTTTGGGAAGGGAGTTTTTTTGTGTGGAGATAAGGAGAGAGGTAGTGTCATAGTTTAGTAACAGATTAAAACATTTAAAAAAACCCAAACAAATAGATGCTCAGTTTTCACAGTGGAGAGGTTTAGCATGAGAGTCTTGGAAAGATCAGCTTTGTGGCCTTTTGTGCAGCTCAGTGTACTAACAAATGATCTAGGAATATGAAGAGGAAGAGAAGCTGTGTTTGCTGGTTATGCTGGGTTATGGAGTGGGCTATTCTGAAGATGAGCTGTCAACAGACTGCTGAAAGACCTCACCAGCCTGTGTTGACGGGGTGGTAAGAGAGCAAATGAAATTACTGTTAAAGGGAGAAGGCAGTTTCTATTCAAAACATACGGAGTAGACATCAGAAGAGGTGCCAGAAGAACCATGGTAGTGAACACTGGCAAGGAGCAGCATCTTTATAAGGAACGTGTAAATAGCTTAGGATTCTTGGCATAAAAAAGAGACACTGAGAAGGGACAAGACAAAGGTGTTTAAAATCACAGTTGACATGGAAAAATAAAGTAAACAAGAATTGTGCACCATCACTTCTGTTTTTTAAACTGTCAGAGGATAAATGCATTCAGTAAGCAATGGTACAGAGCTCATATTTAGCAGGAGGAACAGAGCTATCACAAGTTTTTTTTCTTCATGTTGTTACAAAAAGGAGACATATACTCTAGGAGATGCACTTCCTCTTAGTGTGTAGATGTATTAGAGCCCTCCGTAGGTTAAATGCTTAAAATTCCTGCTCTTCCTTTGGCTCTCTTTTTTGGGAGATGTGCCATTTTTGTTGTTGTTGTGTCTTCCCCCATCACCCTTCTCTGGAGCTGTGTATCTTAACTGAGTACCTGTTTTCAAGTGGTTATAGATTTACTTGTCAGGATCTTACTCAGAGGTACAACCATTTAAAGAGTCTTTTGGTTCTGAACTATAAAGGGAGGTTCCAATGGTGAGAAGTTCTGGTTGACAGCCTCAAAAGGGCAGTCTGTGTTTGCACAGAGAATGAATGTAGTCCTACACTGCTTCAGTGATTCTCGGACTACACTAGGTTGACTAGTGCCTGCTGTAGGAAATTGGTAAAGGCATAGGCTTTGATTTTTCTTACATGAATGGTGTCAACATATGAATTTGAATGTGGTCCTTCCAATATCTGAGCTGTTGTACAGGCACTGATATTTCAACCAAATATCACGCCTCTGATAAGCTGTATAGCATGACATGTTTCTTAAGTTACACTCTACAGCCAAGGCACCTTTATTTTATCTTTTCCTCTTCTGTATTCCTTTTCTTCACCATTTGCAGTTAGACTGGCACTTTTCCTTTTTTTCTGGCATCCATTAACAGGTTACTGTCACCTTTCTGGTTTGGTGTTAGGGCTTGGTTGGTTGTTTTGTGGTGTTTTTTTTTTTTTTTTTGAGAGAAACTTCCTGCAAAGAAACTGTAGTAGCAGGAAGTGAACAGTCAGGTGACTTTACGGTCCCTTGACACACTTCCTCCTCATTCATGGGGAAAATGAGTTTACATAGTACTTTCTGGCATGGAGGAGAAAGAAGATGGATGTCTATTATAAATTTTAAAATATTAAGCACTTTCATATCCTGTTTGAGGTTTAGGATTGGTGCTGCTTCTGTCATTGCACCAGGCAGTGATGCTTTTTCCCAACTTTCAAGACTTAAAAATACCAAGCAGGTTGTCCTGCTGGAAGTGTCTTTGATTCACACTAAGTCAGGACAACCACCTGTAATGTGTTTTTGTTTTCCTGGCCTCTGGAGTCTTTTTCAGTTCATGAGGTCCTTACTAGTGATTCAAGAGATTCAGTCAGGAGAGACTATTCTACCATTTTTCTCCATGCAGTTGGCATAAATGGCTGATTATACTTCAGGTGTTAGGGTTTTGCCCTACTTGGTCCTGCAAAGTTTCATCGAGTGCTAGGCTCTTGTGGATATATTTGCAGTGTTTTCCCACCTCTTGAATGTGAAAGTCTTCAAATAACGCTGTGCTAGTATATTTTTTGTGTAGTGTTCTAATACAATCAGCCAAGGTCCTTGGTGTACGTACAACAGAAGTTAAGGTAAGCTTGCGCCTCTGTAGCAGATAGAAAGTAAGATTTAAAAAGCAGGTTTTATTTAAACTATTGGTTAAGAGACCCAGTGTGACCGAACTTTGGTTGCTTAGCTGGTTGATCAGGATGGCAGACATGTGGTTGGAGTAGTACTAAAAATTGGAATAGCCTTAAAGATGTGTTGCTAAGGTGCACTCCTCTAGGATTTCAGCTGTTTTCTTAGATCTCTGTTGGGCATTTGTAATTATGATTTTGGGATCATCATGAATTTGACATTTTTGGATGAATTTTTTGCATCCTTTCTTTTTAAAGCAAGGGTGTTAAGAAATTATAAAGATAAAATCTTGGAAAACAAAATTACTTCCATAGAATTAGTCTCAAAATTGGCTTAACTATTTTTCATAGAAGATTATGGTAGACGTCTAATACAGAAAATTTTGTCCTTATTATTAAAAAAACTTGGAAGCAGATGATGTCATCTGCCATAAAATGAGAAAATTGAGTAATACTACTGTGCCTTTTGTTATTTTTTAATAACTGCTATGCCCGTATAAAAACCCCAAGTGCTGCTTTTTCCTTCAGCAACTAAACAACACTGATTTTAAAGCTTAAAAAAACTCCAGGAACTTTAAAATTCTGGATTTTGGTTATTTCATTCTATTGTCTCGTATGATAGTTCCCGTATTGTGTTTCTATTTGTTTGTTTTTAAGACAAAAGCACAGTATGGGCCTTGCTGCAATCACCTTTTCTTTTGTATCTCATTTTCTCTCTCATGCCACTCATAATTTTTATTCCAATCTAATCAATCCAGAAGAGATTATTAGCTTGTGTTCCATGCTGTGGCATAACTGAATTTAAATGCTGGTGTTTCCCACCAGGTGGGAATCAGTGGTCTACTGAAAATGCCACTTGCTGGAAATGCAGATTTTTTTTTGCATCCTCTTCCTCTTTTTTGTATGTCTTGTGCATAGACTCAGGTAGGTCACACTGCTTAATTTTGGTGAGGCTTTATTAGCATAACAGTGCATTTAACAATTGCAAGAATACAGGAAAAAAGGGGCTACAGGAGAGAAGGTGCAACCCACACAGACATTTGTTCATTGATGTTTGTTTACTGCTGATTTTGTATGTCACAGCAAATTAGTATATCCCATGCTACTGTCTTTTCTCTCACAAGCTTGTCTTAAACTTTTACATGAATATTGATGTGTGCTCTGTTGTGGAGAAAAATCACTTCTTTGCATTTGGATTTTTGTTAAGCCATGTCACAAGTTACACCACTCTGAGGTCCTATGCTTGGTTTTTATCTCAAAGATTTCATTGTGTTTCATAATGACAGCAGAAATGTTTGTCAGCCTGTTGTGTTGTTTTGGATTCGTTTTCTACTCATCAGGAAACGGTGGTTGTTAGATTAATTTTATTTTTTTTTTAAATCTTGACTTTGTAGATTTTATAATTAAATGTTTGCTACTTGAGATTGAGATTGAAATAGCTTGAGCTGTCTTTTCTGCTTGATGACTTAAATGGGTGAAATTACCCTGGTAGTGCACTGTAGTCATTTGTTTCTGGGGTCTTTATGTTCCAAATACAAGATCAGATTGTAGAAATGAGAGTAAGGGTTTTTGTCTGGGTTTTTTTCCAGTCACTGATTATTAAAGCCATCTCTAAGACTATATGCCTTTTAAGAAAAAAATACGTTTAAAGTATCCTGGAATCTCATTTCAGTAGTATTTTCAGTGGGAGTGGAAATGGCATGTAGTGTTTCGGTGTTTTTTTAAAGATATACAGCCTTTTACTTTAAATGTTTGTAGCTGACTGACTCTTTGGTGCTGATATTGTATGATTGAGTAATATACAGTCTTTACAATATGTAATCTCAGTCTATTCAGAATTTTTGAGGATTTATTCTTATTGTGGAAATTTAACGTGATCGAATTGTGACTTTGTAGATTATTTTTCTTCTTATTCTCCCATGCGATGTCTGTTCTCTTAGTGACTCCGGTAAGAGTCAGTTTCAAGCAATATTGCACATACTTGTCACTAACCTGTTTTACAGGTACAGTCCAAAAGATTATTTTGTCTTTTGTAGGACAGAGAGAAAAATGTTTTTTGCCAGTGGATTCCTCTTTCTCTTTTAAGCTGGTTTTCTTCCCTGCAGCTTCTGTTTTATTTTCT
>JANRGW010002927.1:0-11167 GCA_024733675.1 Psilopsiagon aymara | reverse complement strand
AGGGTTTTTGTCTGGGTTTTTTTCCAGTCACTGATTATTAAAGCCATCTCTAAGACTATATGCCTTTTAAGAAAAAATGTTTTTTGCCAGTGGATTCCTCTTTCTCTTTTAAGCTGGTTTTCTTCCCTGCAGCTTCTGTTTTATTTTCTTCTGAAATTCCCATCTCTTACTTCATTCGCTGTGCTTCCTTTACCTCAGAAGCAGCTAACAAAGAGAAAGAAAACGACGAGAAGTATCTGCAGCAGAAGCCCTTATGGCTTGCACAGAGATAGGGAAACTGAATAACTATAACTGTTCCCTACTCTTTTTAGTCCTGGATTGATTTGTGGTGGGTCCACTTCAGCATGGTGTAATGAACTACTGCCTCCATAGTGGAGATGTGAAAATTGGGAATGTAGGTGCTGCTACTCAGTTGCCATTCTAAGTGAAGTAAGTTTGCTTTTATCACTTCCATTGTCCCTTCTGAAGTTTGTTTGCCTTTACGCCCCTTCAGAGCAGTAATAAACCAGCAAGGTTTTATTTAGCATTCCTACAGTGGTGACTATACTCCTTTGATCCAGCTTTTAGTGAGAGATAAGGCTTATTTTTCCAATAGATCTGGAGTAATTTGTTAACAATATAGGAATGTGAAAGCTCGGGAATCTTGAGATCTTTTCAGATTCTGAATGTAGGGCACCTGATATTTCAGATGTTTTAGTCCTCTGTTCTTTCTTCATAGTACTAGTTTACACTACTTTTGGCTTTCTCTTATATTGGTGGTTTTGCTTGTCACAGTTCAAGATTGCTTATCATTTTGCATGCTATGAAGGGAAACTCTCCTTTTTTTTTTTTTTTTTTTTCTTCCCCTATTCTAGCAACCATGGGAAAATAAGTAAAAATACAGGAAAAAGGAACTCTGTTCTTGGTTCTTGACCGTATAAGCAGAGAAGTTAGGAACAGTTTTGGGAGCAATCTTACTTATGCCTTCCAAAACAGGGGAGGAATTATGAGGAAATTCAAGAGTACACCCTCAGTGAGTGATCTTTGCTGAACATTCAAGTTAAGAGATTTTTCTGCAAGTCTTCAGTTGGGGAGATTTGGATGTTTTTGTGTGGTTGTAACCTGGAAATACGGATGTCATATTCTCAAATTCAGCATGGCCAAGAAAGATGCTCCTGTCTTGCTCAGAGAAATGTACTGTTTCCTGCCTTTTTTTTTCTTTTTTTTTTTCTTTTTTTTTTCTTTAAATTGGCTATTCAGCTCAAGGTAAACGTTGAGTGAGAGAGGAAAGTTTCAGGTTAAGCACCTGAAGTTTTTGGGGCTGCCACAAGCCTAAGTCCATATAAGGGAATTTTCTGTACCATTCTCTCTGTGGATACCCTAGAAAATGGCAGGTCTGTTAGCTGTCAGTGTCTAATGCACTTCTCTTCAGGGTGTAGAATGAATACACACACAAAAAGACAAATTGCCCTCAGTTCTAGGACATTCCTGTGTGACACTCAGGCTTTAAGTAACCTGCAGTATGAGATGGTTGGCTGCTTAAGTGAGCTTCCTGCTTTGCTCTCCAAGGTACACATCATATCTGAAGTTGAGAATTTAGAATTTACATTATGTTTGGATTGGAACATTTTAAGACTTAGAACTAGAGATTTGGAAATGATACCAACAAACATGTGAGGAATAATTCTTGCGATATAAAGTAACTTACTCTAATGATGGTAAATTACATTAGACATGTAATCAGAAATTATTTCCATAATTTAGGAAGGCCCTTACGCTCTTGTAAGTTTTTTTTCAGGCCACTTCCATAAATCTCTTTCTTACTTTGAAAGTAGTTGAGATGCTGATTGCCAGAGTAGCTCTTATGAAGTCCAGAATGCAGGTAGTACAGATTTCTATTGCTTATCTGCAAAGCTGGTAAAGGGTGGGTGCCTTGTGAGGAAACCTGTCATGGTTTAGATCAGTCATTATGTAAAGCATAGACAGCAGTTACGACAATACGTTAGTATATTGCTATATTTCTCCAAAATATACTTCCTCTGGTAATCATGCCATGAGGTCATACCAGTCTTTTGCTGATACTAATTAACTCGGTGTAATCTAGACTTAAGTGTTCTTTTCTGCAGATAAACAGTATGATTTGTAGTTGAATTTGTGGTCAGTTTGGTTGTATTTTCTGGGGGTTTGTCTTTCTAAGGATGATTTGTATGACCTTAAATATGTGTGGTAATTAACAAGAGAATAATAAAACATCTGGAGATCATGATATTGTGTGGTTTAAGCAGCATCATTCCATGAAAGGAAAATCAAATCCTTACTGCAGTGCTAGAATTATCTAATCAATAGAAATAGTGGATGCATGAAAACCAAGTTAACATATTTTATGTGACTATCAAAACACTTCTTGATGGTAAGATTGCTCAAAAGAGGTTCCTACGTACTGTGTCAAAGGTAAAATATGAACATGGATTGCAGACTGTTGGATACTGAAATTACTCAGTTCTCCTTGTAACTTAAGAAAGAGATATAAAAGGAAAAGCCAGCGCATCCAGAACAAAAAGGAAGAATTCTTAATAGAGTGTGTTGCTCATCCTTGGGACTCACTGGATAGGAAATTGCCATTGCTGATAGGTTTAGAAAGTGTGCTAGGCACATCCCTCAATATGCAGTAGACAGAGGGGTGTTTGGTTTTGTGGTGTAAGATGTCAATGCAAAATAGTGACTTTCCTTCCAAAATCGCCAAATCATGTTTGTGTTAGAGCTACTTAAATTTAAGTCTTCCAAAATTAAAAATGTGAAAGAACCAGGCTAGTAAAGGCTTCTCCACCTAAATATTATTGTTTGTCACTTAAAAGCTGTTTTAATTACTTCTAGGCAAAACAGGTAAAAATCTAATTTTCTTCTCATTTGATCTAACTGAGGATTTTCGGAGTGGGGGTGGAGGAGAGTGGCAAGGAGGAAGAATTTACAGCCAGAGGGAAAATTCCTTCTAACATGTGATTCAAGTCGAAGAACAAAGGAATCATAGTTGCAAGTAATCTAGTATTTAGCCCAATTAAAATCTTTACTTTTTGCATTTTCCTCTAGCTTCAGTAAGATTGTCTTCGCATAGACTTAGTGCAATATACAGGTAGTCTGAAAGGCGGTTACATGATTTTGCACAGTGCTGCATGCTGAGACAACTGCATCAATGTTTCGGTCTAGCAATAAATGTTTTCTGCCTTCAAGCTGAAGCTTATTTAGCTTGGCTTATCGGGTGCTGCTGTAGCAACCATCAGTCTCCAGGCAACTGAGGCACATTGACCTCTTCGTTGAACTGAGTGTAGCACTACTTCAGTTTAGCTGCCTGAGACAATAGTAATGGTGTTGAACATGAAAAATGTGAAAATAAAAATATTTAGATGAAAACTAATGTTTAGGTTTGAAAACGATTTCAAGTGTATGTGGTATATGCTTTGTTACAAGCTGCAAAGTTCGTTGGTGAGGCAGTGTCTGTATAGACCTTGTATAAAATGTTGGGAATCTTGCAAGGATTTTTACACTGCAGTAATTCTGCTACAGTAGTTCTTTTACTTAGATAGTAAAGACTGTTGGGGTTTATTTGGAAAGTTAAAATATCTGTGTTTTTGAATAAGTGACTGATTATTATTACTATTTTTGAAATTGTAGATGCTCTTGAAAGCAGTTATTGTTCTTTCAGATCCATTGTTTGCTGTATTAGAGTGTCTGGCTTTCTTTAGAATACTCGTGAAGAAAATAAATTGATATATGGGTATACTGGGTTTGTTCCCAAATCAAGTCATTCTTTCTGCTAGTTAATATGAGAATGAAATTGTGATTCCTAATACAGAGGCTAATGTTCTTAAGGAAAACAGATTCTTGGGTAAGGTATTGCTTCCATTGTCTATGTAGAACTCATACAGGTTAAGTGCTATGAAGACAGAAGCAGGTGGAAATGATGGAGGAACAAACTTGAGGTAGAAGGGATTTGTGTTGAA
The DNA here is from genome assembly GCA_024733675.1 of Psilopsiagon aymara. NCBI lineage: Eukaryota > Metazoa > Chordata > Aves > Psittaciformes > Psittacidae > Psilopsiagon > Psilopsiagon aymara. The sequence continues at coordinate 7,190 of JANRGW010002927.1, read as the reverse complement.
ACTATAGCTCTAGTTTCAGTTAGGTTTGTGGGGGAAGTGGAGGAATCACAGAGTCTTACCTCTGTGTAGCCTCCTTTTTGCAAAACAAAACAAACATGCGACAAACCCTCTTAATGAGGTAGCATTCTGCTAAGTCCTTATACCAGTCTTTTTTATGTCTAATTTATAAATAAATAGGTTTTAATTAGTTAAAATTTTATATAATGTTCAGCTTAGCATGGAAGAGATGAGTAAACTGGTAGTAAACAGTCGAGGTTATAGCTTTTGCACATTATTGGAAGATAGGCCTTTTACCCTTGTGGTTTTTAATGACTTGATGTGCCCTTGTTGTACACTGGGCAGAGGTATAAATTAGTTTCTGTAGGTGTGCCATTAATTTTTCATTTTGCCTTTCAAATCCCACTGTGTTTCCCAGTTGCATTCATTCATGCCCTTCTTGGAAAATACTTGAGTGCTGCTGTTTGGAGGTTAGATGGTTTCATTTAATGGAAGGGTTTATTTATACATTTGCTCAAAACAACTGATTCTCAAAGACAGTATTTGGTTATTTGCTTATTCATAAACGAGTGTCTTCATTACAGCTAGAAGTTTGAAGTACCTTTTTTTACTACTAACATAAAAATTACTAATGATGTGAATAATGTACCCATTGGGTGATTTTACATGTGATGTACACAGTTTTCCTGAGAGATTTTGATTACAATAATTTATAAATTTGTAATTAGTGTTCTTTGTGATTAAAAAGTTGCTTTTGCCTTGTAAGATATCATGAACACTTTTTCTGATTTCAACTTTTCCAGCCTCCTAATTACGCTTTTCAGTTAATTCCTTTATTAATTAATGAAAACACTGATAGTAAATTTGCACCTTGATTATCTGTGTTAGGCAAACCAAACCCAGCCTTTAAGGACTTCAGAGTGCTTGGATGGTAATGGTGGCATATGGGAAGGGTTATCTTTTCAATTCCAGTATTGCTTTCATAGAAGGAGTGAGTAAAAGACCATAGTGAATGTTTGGGGTTGATCCTTATTCATGACGTATGTGTGATAGCAGGTGAGGTGAGGTTGCCTGTAAAGAATATACCTTCCACTTTCAGTCATCAGTAATGTCGGAAGATGTTTTAGTAAAGAAGTCAATATAGTTTGTTTGAAAATCAGTTCTGTTCAAAGGCCAAAATATAAATTAAGAAGGTGTAACTGCAAGTATTGGTTTAGTTAAGATAGAGCGTTTATCATGCTGCATTTTAGTGTTATTATTTGTTGTATTAGTTATTTTGAAAAGTCATATGATGGTTTTCAAAAGAAATGTGGAAACAGTTTTTTATTAGGGAATTTCTGTGTTGTCCTCAATTCTGTCCTTGACTCCATCTGTATTTCTTGGCATATAGGAAAATGAACAGGAATTTGTTGTTTGGGTTTTTTTTTTTATCCATTGGAAACAAGGTCTAGATAAGATTTATAAACAAATTCCGTGTTTGTGGTGGAAATATTCAAGCATTGTCATGCATGAAAAGCTGTTGATGGGGCAGAGCTTAGGCGTTCCAGGAATCTGTTTGCATTGCTGCAGTTAACTGCAGACTGACCACCCTTCTGAGGGGTATAGTGGCATCGCAGATGAGTAACAGATTTCTGAGAGGGCAGGTGATGATGTGTAGCCGTGATCTCCCGACATCTCCTAAATGAAGTTAAAGATGGTACCAAAAGTACTGAGACGATAAAAGGAAGCATTAACACATTCTTCCCATTGCATTGAAAGAAACAAGCAAGAAAGCCAAGAAAAAACAGCGGTTACGTAACTGGCCATAAAATTCTAGGTATAAAAATCACTCTTCTTCATTTCCCAAGTTAAGCTAGGAAACATAAGGCCAGGTTGCTTTTGCTGTTATTGCTTGGTAGGCATCTCTTCTCACTTCTGAAGTAAAGCAGTTAGTTTATATATATTATCAATTTTTGATTATCGTTATGTACATAGCCTTAATGTGTGTTCATATCTAAGCTCATTTAATTGCAATGCATGTTTTAATTTTGATGTTAATTTCAATAGTACATTGTTCTGATTAATGTTGCTTATCATTGACCGAAATACATCAGCTTAAGGTAACTTAGCAAGCAGTTGGCCTACTGCTTGAATTTCTTTCCATACATCGTGAAAAAAGGCATTTGCATGAAAAGGAGTAGTGATGTCTTCTCAGAAGTGTAGCAAGATAGCTCACAGAAAATTTAGTTTGAAACTTCATGTGTATTAACATTTTTTTATACTTTTTGGGAGTAGTTGGCCCTGAGAAGTAGTTGTTGGTGATATCTAGTGCTGTTGATTATTTTGTGTTAATAGGAACAAAGGGTAGTTTTGCAGCTTCTATCACAGCATTGTGCTGTGATGAAGAACCTAGAATGATTGGTAGATGGCATGACCCCAACCACATTAATCTGGTACTCATACCCTTAGGGGTATAGACAGTACAGGAGCAATGTTTTTATTTTAAACAAGAAATAAAAATAACCTTTGAAATTATTGTTGACAAATATGTATTAGCTGAAGTAGGTAATTAGGTGAATTGTCACTAATTGTAAAGCATCACCATGATATAATGCAAAGCTACAATATGGCAATGACTATTTTTAAAGCAGAGAGGAAATGAGATGTTGACTGGATATAAACTGATTAAGAAGCCCTATTGGAATTGGTTGTTCCAGCCATCCATGTTGGCCTATCATGAAAGGAGGAGAGTTCAGTAATGGTTTAACTACAATTAAATCCCTCCCCTTTCTTTATGGAAACTCAACTGTAGGCATTTCAGCATTAGCCTAAACAATGGTTTTGAATATGTTAAGCCCCTAACAATTAGGGAGCAGTTTGGGGCATTGAATAATGTGGAATGATGCAATTGAACCTGACAGCTTCAACAGTCAGCCTACTCATGGGACCCGAAAGTTGTTCACACTTGGTTTCATCTCTCATCACACGCTGAGTATTAAAACCTTACTGGTGTGGAGCTGATGCAGAAATGAGGCCTGTTACCAGAAAATATTTCATAGCATAGAACAAATGAGGGAATGAGGGAATATTCATGCTCAAAGGTTCTTAAATGTTTGAGTATGCCTAATCTAATTGTGTACACCTAAGTATTGTACCATTTTTCGCCCCTTTGGTGGTTTGGTTTTTGATGGTTTTTTTTTGTTTGTTGGTGTTTTTTTTTTTTGTTGGTGGTGGTTTTTTTGGGTTTTTTGTTTTTGTTTTTTTTGGGATTTTTTGTGTTTGTTTTTTTGTTTGTTTTTTGTTTTTGTTTTTGTTTTTGTTTAAAGAGCATCATAACTTTTGAAATGAAGAAACTATTTTCCCTGGAAATGTAAGTAAATATCCAGTTATGAATGCAAATAGTTGTCAACTTGGGAAACTTTATAGTCACACTGTTACAGTAAAATACAGTTTTGGAGAGATGCAAGCAAATATCAAACCACTTCAAATACTTCAGAGGATATGTGTGTATACAAGTTAAGTTTAGTAAAGTTGCAGGTCGTATTCTTCTAATTAAAGGATACACTTGCACTTTCTTGCTGTAGAGGAAGTAGTTTTGGGCATCAATCAAATATCAATCATTTATTCTTACTGCACTTGGGCATTCTGTGAATTACAGTGTATCTTCCTTCAGTGCTGCTCTGCTGCTTATTGCTTTACTGATTTATTGAACATGCCACAAATGAAAGCAGGGTATGCTATACCTCTAAACGGGCTTAAATCCTTCTGCTAAAATCTTTTCAGGAAAATTTGCTGCCTTTTCAAAATGAATACTTAGCAGTCTCTTTATTTCATTAGTTCATACGTTTTGATCATGTATTGTGTTGACTATTTAAACAGAATCAGCTGAAATAAAGAACCGTGCAGCTTTTAAAGTTCTACATTTTAGAATGTTTCAGTCCTGTGACCTTAATATGTATTGACAGGATGATTGCGCATTTTTAATAAATGCTAGCTACAGCTTGTTTTGACTGTGAGTGAAACATGAAGCTTCTATTTCACCTTTAAATAATGTAGCACTCCTCCACCTTCTCCACTTTCCTGTCAGATGAAGTCGTCACATACGTAATAAAGCTTCGCAAATCGTTATTCTTGTCATTTTACCTTGCCATTTAAGAAAAGTATTTTCAAAATCTTTTATTAACCTTCAGCTTACTTGAGCAGTTTTATTAATGTGACTTTTTGCTTTGCCAGTTGCTTAGGATACATGATGGCACTTGGAACTTTTGTAGTTCCAACTTGTTGTAGGGCACGTTTAGTATTATTTTAAAGTATAAGCAGGGGTTAAGTTTAGGATGAACCACCACTTGTGAAAAAACTCAAGTTCTTAGATGTTAAGTCTTTTGATCTGTTGTATCAACCCACTTAGCAAACATTGTTTAATTCCTTTGATGTCTTTTGTTTTGTGATGTGATGGTTACTCAACAGACTTTAGCAGCTCCTTTCAAGATACTTAGATACTTTCAGAAAGTTCTTACAGCTATTTGGTCATGTTTCAGTCAAATAAACATGTATTTGCCTTGCTGATTATAGCTGCCCCTCCATCATAAATTAATATATAGTTGCTATTGCAGTTTTAAGCAGCCTTGCAGAGGGGCTTACACAGAGTAAAAGTATAGCAGCTTCTGTTTAAAATGTGAGCAGTACACTTACTAGAATTGAGAACTATTTTGTAGAAATATTCAAAAACTAAACAGAAGTAAGACCTGGTGTTTGTAGTTAAAAAACCAAAAAGGCACAAACTGTATCAGCAGAACTCATAACCTCAACCAGTTTATTTAAATGAAGTATATATATTTTCTTTTGGTGGTCTTGTCTTAGATATGGGAGCAAATAATGGTTGAATCTTGTAGTATTCCATTCTATAAGGTTTTTTCAGTGAAAGGATTTGACAGAAAACTACATTTTTTTGAAGTTAGTTTTGGTTTTGAGAGGAAAACAGCTGTAGGTTACTAAATAGTTGAGTTGGAATAGGCACTTATTAAGGATTATAGCAGGAGCTGTGTGGTACTGCTGCCGTCATCAGTAGGTATTACACTACTAATATGTGCTGTGCTTCTGGAAGCTGTTACATCTGGGTAGGTGGAAATGCCTATAATATTTTTAACATTTAAAACTAATTCACTTTAATTCTAGAAAAGACATGCAATTCCTTAAAAAAGAGAAATAACAGCCACGTTTGGAGTGAAACTGTAGTTTTTGCAGTCTTGTGCATGTACCTTTAAACTGAGAAGTGAAAAAGCCCTGATCATTGTAAACAATTACTTGTGGCTTTTTCTAACTTTGTGACAGTAGAAGAATTTAAGTATCAGGCACAATTTCTCACCAGTATATAGTAAATAAAGCATCATTGAAAACAGTTGTGTGAATTCATAAAAGTCCATTCATCAAGTTTAATATGTTGGCTGAAAGCCAAAACTTAATGATACTGTGTGATTCTTTCCAGAGACATAGTTTATACTCTGTAATATTTTGCTGTAATAACCAGTATGTTTCCTCTGTCTCTTGTGTGCAGTTATACATGTCAAAATGTCCCACAAATTGAGTTTCTTACTGTTCACCTCCTTTTTTTGTTCCCCCCCCCAGAAAAAAAAAAAAAGCTTGTTTACATTTTCTTAAAAGATTCGTTTTAAGACCAGTGATAATACCAGTTGTGTATCTTTGACTTCCCCCTCCTCCAAGTATTGCAGTCCTTGCTTTGTTCTGAAGTTATTTTTTTCATCAGGTAGGAAAATGCCTTTTTAATAAGGCAGTGCCTTTTTTTTTTTTCCTTTGATTGCCTGTCTCTGCAACTCGGCATTTGACACAAATCTTTTCTTCGAAAGGGAAAAAGCGTAAGCAGCCAAGGAAGAAGGTATTTTTATTGCATTGGATTATGCAAGATTTTGGCCAGCCTCCTTAGCTTCATCTGTTTAAGGGTTCATTTTCGCTTGTTTGGCACAAGTCCCAGCAGAGACCTTCAGAATTGTGGTTAGCAACATGAATGAACACAAACTTTGGGAGCTCTTCAATAAGTAGAGCTGGCCAACTGCCAAAAATACAGTTCCTTATATGGGGTCAGGGCAAAGCTGTGATTCCCCGAGCCCCCTATTGTATAGAAAACATACTTGTAATGGCTGTTTGCGTTCTTTAAAATAAAAACAAAACAAAACAAAAAAACACCAGGCTTCCAAGTCTATCAAAATAGGAAGTAACAGGATAGTGTGCAGGTTTTACTAATGACGGAGTCGAGCAAAGGAAATATGGCTCTGTGTAGTTAAACTTATAGAGCTGAAAGTTGGACCTTTTGACCTCCACAGCCGGCTTGTGATGTAAGGAACCCAGGCATTTGTGAGACATCTGTTGTCTACCTGCCCTTATTTTGTAAATGGTTTAATAAGATTAAATAATTAGTAGGATAACCACATGGTCCTAGCATTGAGTGCATACTTCAGGATTGTGGAGAAGGCTACCCGTCCTGCTACACTGGGGTTGTTTTAAAAATGCAATTTAAGTATTTTTTTAGTATTTACTGCAGTAATTTTTTCATTGGAAGGGGTTCTTTTTAATTAGCAGGTCTTGCCAATAACAAGTAAATCATGTTTTGAAACCTGATGTATTTTCAGAGTGCTGCAATTTTATTTCTGTACTCATGAATGGAAATGAATATTTTTTTCTTTTAAGTATGTTGTTTTTTGAAAACATTGAACTTAAAATAATAATTGTGCATTATGAATGTATTCTTTAAAATATATTTAGCATTTCTCCCCCTTTTTTAAGAAAGGGACTCAAGTATTAATTGGTTTGTTGCAGGCAAACACCCTACCTGGATCATCTCTCAGTCTGCCGCCATCCCACATGTATGGCAATAGGCTGAATCCAAATTCGGCAATGGCAGCGCGTATAGCTCAGGCTGACAACAGCCAAGCAGGTAAGCGTGCTGCTGCTGGTGACAAAGGTGCAGCTTTACAGACTTCAGTGTTCTTGAAAAGATTGTGTAATTTTATTTTTGAGCCCTGCTCAGCGTCTGCATAAAGTTGTGATATGTTGGGAGGAAATTCTCGGTTGTCCTGCAGAGCAGCGCGGGTTTCCTCTACACACGCATCCATGGCAGCAGTCAGAAGTAGAATGGGCAGGTACAGTACTACCTAGTTGCTTTAATCCTTTCCATTTGACCTTTTGCTCAGCCTTACTTG
>JANRGW010002925.1:0-20458 GCA_024733675.1 Psilopsiagon aymara | reverse complement strand
AGCACGTCATGCCCGGGATGCAGAAACGGAGAGCAGAGACCCGGAAGGGTGGTGGGGGGTGCACTGGCTTGGTCGGGCTGAGTATACGTGATGAGCTGTTGTATTCATTTCCCTTGTATTTCTCTTGTCATTATTATTACTAGTAGTAGCAGCAGTGGTTTGTATTATACCTTAGTTATTAAAGTGTTCTTATCTCAACCTGTGGGAGTTGCATTCTTTCGATTCTCCTTCTCACACCTCCAGGAGCAGAGGGAAGAAAAAGGGGGAAGTGAGTGAACAAACTGTGTGGTTGATTTATGGCTTAAACCACGACAAATGGTCACCAAATAACATCTTTCAAGAGAGATAAGAGAGTGTCACAAAGGAAAAACTGAAGGTAATTTCAGAATCGGATCGGCCTTGGTCTACATATTCACTTTTTCATACCTACCTCTTTTCTGGTTCTGTGTTTTTTTCTGTTGTCTCTCTTTCAGCATAACATTACATGAGTCCAGCTCAGAGGTAAGAGTGCCACCTATTGAGTCCCTAGCAATACTTGTCATCTATAGAGGAAACAAAAGCTTACATGCCATTTCTTATGATGTATCCACATGAAACAACAGGACAAGCAATGTTTCCAAGACTGCCTTGTATGCAGAGAGAAAAAAAACAAACCATGTCATAATGACTATAAAAAATGGTGTCTCCCTAACAAATATATCTTCAAATATTTTTTTTTCTTTAGAAAATAAGGAAAAGGAAGAAATCAAGATACAGAAAAGGGACAAGTACTCATGACAAAAAACAGTGCTTCCAATAAGAGAGCAGTTTGCTTAAAATACTTCAGTTGCAGTTCAGAGTAAGTTTGCCTCCTGACTTGACCTAGAGAGATTTTTTCCCCCCATCATTCTGGTTACCCATTATACTAATTAAATACTTTACTAAGCCAGGGTGAGGTAGATGTCACCTTGGAAACACTTCAAACAGTACTGAGTAATATAAAAGCTGAATATAAGGCAGAAACATTACGGGGTTATGTTGCAAAATGAACTAGCTTTTTTTTTTTTTGGCAGCAAAATTGGAAAGACAGTGCATATTTTTAGAAATTGCTGGAATCTCTAGGAAGTGAGGAAAACCAGAAAGACTTACAAGAACACTGATGATTTTTTCACTTTATTACACTTGCATATGAATCGCATTTTCCTGGCATTTCAAGCGCTGATGACATACTAGAAAAATGTATATTTTTAGGAAAGTTGTATTATTGTTGGCTTGGGTGTACATAGTAAGTTAAATCAAGACAAATCCTATGATTATTATCTGCTTCACTTAATGGACACTAGCTAGACAAATGAACCATTTCCTGAAATATGCAGAAAAATAATCAGATGAGAAAATCATCAGAAATTCCATCAGTGCACAAACACTTATCTCCCCAGGCCAGGGAATAAATGCGTGTACTTCATTTGAAGTTTCATTGAACCAGTCCTTTGTTTCCTTTCCTTTTCTGAGCACAGTATATTACTGCTTACTGCTGCTCTGATGCAGAGTTTGTGAACAGTATCTCACTTGCATAATTAGGAGATGCAGCATGAGAACAAAAGAACAAATAAATGCATCCAATTTAGCTGCAAACAGCACCATGGACTAACCAGATCATGATAATTTTTCATAATTAGCCTCTCTTTAGGGCAGTGATGTGCAAAGAATGACAGAGGGTGAATTCTGTCAGCATTATTCTGGTGTCCGTATGAGCATTGCTTCTGTGAAAAAAATGCAGGGGTGAATGAAATGTTCTGAAGCCCAGAAGGAAAGATGGGAGTAAATGTGCATATAATTATTGCCCCAAATAATGACAGTGATGATTTGATAACCCCACAGCAAGCAGACAAACATGAAGAGTTGTCACAAACCCAGAATCTGAAATATCATGACAGAGGGGTGGATTCTCGCCTGGTATGCAAATATGTGTGAGCACAGGGCAGACAGCTACATTTCCTGAATCCACAGATGTCTTTTTCTTGATGTTATTTAAGCTAGTCTGCTAGCCTTCCTAGGAGAGCTGCAAATCTGGCCAGAAACCTGTGCAGACAAAAGTTCCAAAAGCCTAATCAATAAACCTTGTCTACATGTGCTTAATTTATTCCCTACCCTTCAGGAGCCAGATTGCCCAAAACTTCTCAGCAGTAGAAGGAGATAGCCCTTTCTTGTGCTGTTTAAAACCAACACAGTAGTTCCTCCTGTGGATTAATGAGAGAATGAGAAACTTTAATTCCCACAGCATTATTTACTTCTCAGAAAGGTTGGAGACTTCTATACATAAGCAAGAAAATTGACTTCACAGGTATTGCTGAAATCACTCTGAGGAATCTTTATCTGCCAGCAACAGGGCAACTCCCCACAGTTCCCATCAGAATGATGTACCTTGTAGAATAATAAGGAAATGTGGGGTAATTAGGAATTAAATTTATATCTGAAATGCAGCATTGTCCACGCAGAAGGGAAAAATGGACTTTCAAGGCCTCTTGGGGAGAGATGCAGCCACACCTGGTATAACAGGAATGTGCATTCCACAGCTGTTCACTCAGCAATGCAGACGGAGAATAGAGCAGGGTGAAGATCCCGCAGTTACACTTTGTCCTAACTTCAGCAAAAGATGGGAACTAGGTGGTGCATGAAACTGATAAGCTGCATACTTGCTACCCTGAGCCAGCAGCCTGTCATCTTTTGACAGAATGCCATCCTCTGTGTGAAATTTGCTTCATTATAATGTCATTATAATGCTTTTACATCTAAAATACACTCCCATCTCCAGTGCAACCCCCCTACAAAATGAGAACAACCCCCTCTGAGCATGTGCTCTGAATTCTTGATGTCATATACCTTTAAAAGTGAAGCGAGAGAGATTAGCACCAATAATAATAAAGGTATGTATGACTAGAGTCACTCAAGCTCCGCCTTGAAGGTGAAAAATAATATAAAATGACCCAAGAGAGAGGGGGATATTGGGGAAGATACCGTCGTGGACAGGTCGAGGAAGATAACATCAACAGACTCCTGGGACTGGTCGAGGGGCTGGACCTCCCTTTCCCTCCCATAGGGACGCCTGTGGGTAAGACTTGCACTGTATCCAGCGCTTTCCTAGGGAAACTTAGGATCTCTATAGAGTTACTTTTACTGTTACCTGTATATTTTAGAGCCAGGCTGTGTTAACTTTATCAAGCGCTTGTATTCATGTAACCATTATTCGCATGCGCTTTTGCAGACAGTATTTATCACCAGCAATCCATAAGAACCTGTACCTGTTGCATCAATAAACTTATTTTCTCATTAAACGTGACCCCGTTTTGAGTTGTGATACACTATCAGTGAATCTAGATCAGTAAGGTTCGAAATAGTGAACATGGCCGGTCTGATAGTTGCAGCTGATTGAACCAGGCAGTATGGTGTGCTACCAGTGAATCCTGACTAGTAAGGTCCAAATTAGCGAATGTGGCAGGACTGGTAGTTGCATATTGGAGTCACTCCCCGTCCTTCCTCAAATAAAACACGAGGTTCGTTTTCCCCCCACTTTTAACACAGCATACCTAAAGGTTTGAAGCCATGGTATTATCCATGGTGGCCAGTTCCTGCCTTGCTACACATTTCTAGTTTCTCTTCATGTACCAGTGACATACCTCTGGATTCAACAACATGTATTAGCCACTTGGTACACAACAGTGATTATTCCTGCTCATCTACATTTCCTGGACTTCCTGCAATTTATAAACTGGGCACTGATGTTAACAAGATGGAATGAAGAAAAGTAGGGAACATTTGTTACAAAGGAGCGTAAACTGGATGTAATGCTGCCAAATATCTCCCTTTCAACTGACAGGTTTTGGAGGATGGGTTTTGTCAGCAATCACAGCAAGGTAAAAGTCACTCCAAGTAAAGATGTAAGAAAATAAGGAAAGAAAAGGAACATGTCAAACAAAGCATGCTGGTTTAATTTAACACAAATGTCCTTGTAAAGGCTCAGGGTAAAAATCATTCCAAGTAAGGACATAAGAAAAAAAAAAAAGGTAAAGGAAAAAATTAAATATGTCAAGCAAACCAAGCTGTTTTATTTTAAAGGAAAGTTCTCAGGGCTCAAGGCTTGAGCCTATGTTTGCCCTGCTGCACAGCCTGGACGACTGCCAATATATCAGGTTGCAATAGGCCATTAGAAGGGGTTGAATATGGATAATCTTCCCTAAGGGCTGAGCAGAGTCATAGTGCCTTGATTACTTTTTTTTTTTTTAATTTAGATTAAAAATTCCTATAACGGTTGCAAACTAATTGGAAAAAGACTTTAAAGGAGCTTTAGAAAATTAGGTAAGAATAGTTTTTATTCTTGTAGTGCACAGAAACTGCTGCAAACCTCTTCCTTCTAAAGGATGGGAGTCAATCATGAGAAACTCTTTATCAGAATAGAAAACCAAACCTTGTCCCATTTGAGGTTTCATCTTTTGAAAGCTTGTTTTACTGTGACCATTTAATTTCAAGCCAATATGGTAAAGCAGAACTGTAGGAAAGGCCACTCTCTCAGCAGTTCACACATTTGCAGTGTTTTTAAAAAAAGCAAGTTAGCTCCGTATGTAAGTGGCTAGCTATTGTTACCGTAGTCCCAAAGTTTGATTTCCTGAACTTTGACAAAAATGTAAGTACTATTATTCCATTTCAAATAGAGAATGTTTCTGATTTTGAGCATTTCCCCACAGTGTTGTGATATAAATATCAGCTTTTCTGGCTCTTTATCATTCCTGATTAATAAACTATGAATCACAGAAACTGAAATGCTGATTTGAACTCTGAAACTTAAAAGTCATTACAGCATAACGACCCAAACCAACATCTAATTTCTAGGAAGAAACATAAACCTAACAGTCTTGTGCAATGGCAGCAACACGTTAATGCATAGAAGCCAGTGTATGAAACTAAGGAGAAATAAGAGGAAATTTCACTGCAAAAAAATAAATACCCAAGTGTAATCAAAGTTCACACATATGAGAAATAAATCAAACACTGGTACACAAAGGAGCAGCTCCAACCACTTCTTTTTCCAAGTGAATTTGCACCTGAGTTTTATGATAGCAGTGCCTCTGCAATCACTCTCAGTCTAAAGGAGTTACAGGATTCAAGGCTTCAACCTATATTGCTTTCATTCACAAACTTAATGAAAGGTTTGCAGAGGTACCTGCAGCATCCATGTGATTCATTGAGATATGCAATCAGATCATTTTGTTTCCAGGGAAATACTATTCGGGGAAACATTGATAGGATGGGATCTGTATATTCTTGACTTTTTAAGGAGCAGGTTTTCAAGTGCTCAGCTCCCACAGCTGGGGTTATAACTTCAAAAATGCTGATAGTTCATTAGCTGTATTGTCATTTCTTTGGATTTTTATAAAAATAACTTTGTATTCTGAATACCACTTATTTTATGACTTGGACATAACTCTATATATGTAGTTTGCAAATGGAATAGCATTCATATCTTCTGCCTAAAGGTTCTCCAGAACTTCCCTCTCAACCCAGTATGCTCATCCTCTCTTTATTTTTATTCTGTGATACAGAAAAACAAAAGCTAACACCCATGTAATCCCGAAGAACATCTAAAGCACTTGAAGCTATACTGTAAGAAGAATGGCTGGGGAAAAAGAGAGAGCTCCATGTATGTTTCAAAATTGATTTTGAAATAATACAAAGGCTATAAAGGGATTTACTGAGCAAATCAAATGAAGAACAGAAATTCTTTACACTTCCTAGACTTCCTAAAAACTTGGTTCCTGACTCAAGACAGCTATTTACAATCCTTGGCTCTTGCTGGAGGTGCATGTGTCTCAGCAAATGCTGCTCAGAGTGTCCCCTAAAACTAAGCATCTGGCTCCACTGTAGATTCATCTACTAACAAATGGGCAAATGTTCACAAATATGGAAAACATATTCAAACAGACTCCAGCTGACTTTAAAATTAAGCAACCCTCTCATAATACATACTTCATATATTTGAGAGAATGCTGTGTTTTGTGACAAGTATTGACTATGTCATTTGACTAACATCAGCAATGTAGGCCCTCATATGCTTTAGGTCACTTCTACATCACAATGTCTCATACCTTATACCAACAAAAATAACCTATTTGAATAGCAAAATTGCAATGAATTTTACATTTTTGAGTTTCTCTACTGTTAACTAACTCTTTTGTAACAGTTTTATCAGGTTTTAAATTGCATTGTTAAGAATACATATAATGATAGACAAAAATATCATCCTGTTTAAATATTGAGACTTAATACTGACTGGAGATATTTTCTAAACAGTCATACCATCAAAAAAAGACTAAGCCATTTTTTAGTCTGCGATACTGTTATAACGATATAATGGGGGAGGTTCTGAGAGGAGTTGTATATATACATTTCAGACAGCCTCTGTTAAGTAAAAAGAAATTGCTGCATTTCAGGACTCTTGACAAGCCAGAAACCAAATTCTCTTTTTTTTTTTTTTCCTTTGGAAGCATAAAGGACACTCAAAAAATTTTATAAATGCATATGAATGGACACTAGACCCTAGAGATTTCACAAAATCACAGAATGATAGAAATGTTAGAGTTAGAAGGGATCTCTGGAGGTCATTCAGTCCAACCCACCAGTGAAAGCAGGGCCACCTACAGCAGGTTACACAGGAACTTGTCCAGGCAGGTTTTGAACGTCTCTAGAGAGGGAGACTCCACAACCGCCCTGAGCAGCTTGTTCCCGGGCTTTGCCACCCTCTGCCACCTCTTCCTTATGTTGAGGTGAAACATCTTTTGGTTTAGTTTATGGCCATTTCTCCTCATTCTGTCACTGGGCACCACTGAAAAGAGCCTGACACCATCTTCTTGGCACCCACCCACAAGATACTTAAGTACATTAATGAGATTCCCTCTCAGTCTTCTCTAGACTAAACGAGGCCAGCTCTGAATAGAGATGTTTCAAATCATCATCCCTGTGGTCTTCACTGGACCCTCTTCAGTAGCTCCTTCTCTTTCTTGTACTGAAGAGGCAAGAACTGGACACAGGATTCCAGATGTGGCCTCACCAGGGTCAAGTAGAGGGGGAGGATCGCCTCCCTTGATCTGCTGGACACCCTTCTCCCAGTGTTCTCCAGGATACTATTGCCCCTCCTGGCTGCAAGGTCACACTGCCTGCTCATCGTGAACTTATCATCCACCAATAGACCCAGGCCTTTCTCAGCTGAACTGCTCTCCAGTAGGCCAGACCCCAACCTGTATTGGTCCTTGGCCTTCTTCCTCCCCAGGTGCAGTACCCTATACTTGCCCTTGTTGAACCTCATTAGATTTCCCTCTACACAATTCTCCAGCTTATCAAGGTCTCGCTGAATGGCAGCACAGCCTTCAGGTGTATCAACCACTGCCCACAGCTTCATGCCATCATCAGACTTGCTGAGAGTACACTCTAGCCCTTCATCCAGGCTGTTGCTAAACAAGTTGAATAAGACTGGACCCAGTATTGATCCTCAGGGGATGCCACTGACTTCAGGCCTCCAGCTGGATTCTATGCCGCTGATCATGACTCTCTGAACTCTACTGTTCAGCCAGATTTGATTCACCTTGTTGTCCTAACTCTTGCATCTAACTCACATTTTCAAAGCTTATGTAGGAGGATGTTATGGAAGACAGTGTCAAAAGCCTTCCTGAAGTCAAGGTAGATAACATACACTTCATTGACCCATCCTGTCATGTCATCATAGAAGGCTATCAGATTGATCAAGCAAGATGTACCTTTGGTGAATTCATGCTGACTACTCCCGATGACCTTCTTTACTACATGCTTTGTGATGGACTCCAGAAAGACCTGTTCCATCACCTTTCCAGAGATGGAAGTGAGGCTGACTGGATGGTAGTTTCTCAGGTCCTCTTTATGATTTATCAAAGGTGTTGAAGAGTGGCAGAGCAACATCTGTGAGGTTCCTCAGCACCCTTGGGTGCATCCCATCAGGGCCCATTGATTTATGGGTGTTGAATCTGTCTAGCCTACCCCTAACCCAGCCCTCTATGATCTGGGAGAAGTCTTGTTTTTTCCAGCTGCCTTCTCTTACCTCCAAAGTCTAGGACTCCTGAGGGCTGTTCTTTGTGGTAAAGACTGAGGCAAAGAACACACTCAGCAATTCTACCTTATGTGTCTTCAGTTACATGGTCACCCATCTGATTCAGCAGCAGCCCCACATTTTCCCTAATCTATTTGCTGCTGATATACTTGTGGAAGCCCTTCTTCTTTTTCTTGATGCCCTTTGCCAGACTCAATCCTAAATGGGTCATGGCTTTCCTTGATACAACCTTGCATACCCTGATGATGTTCCTGTAGTCCACCCACTTGGTCTGTCTGGTTTTCCACAACCTATAAATTTCTTTTTTCCATTTGGGATTTACTAGGAGCTCCCTGCTCATCCATGCAGGTCTCCTGCCCCCTTTGCCTGATTTCTTCATCATGGGGATACCCTCGTCTTGAGTTTCGAGGAAGTGGTGCTTAAATACTGACCATCTCTCTTCTTCTCCCTTGTTTTCTTAGAGCCTTATTCCATGGGACTCTTCTAATTATGCTTTTGAAGAAGCCAGCTAGCTCTTCAGAATTTTAGAGTTCTAGTCCTGCTTACAGTTTTGCTTCCTTCATGCAGGAGCTGAGTTTCACCGTCTCATGATTTCTACAGACAAGGCTGCCCCCCACCTTTACACCTGCAGCCAGTCCCTCCTGGTTTGTTAGTACAAGGTCCAGCACACTGAACATTTTTAGTTTCCTTCTGGCAGCATGTTTCCCGACAATAAATCCTGAAGTGTCACTATGTATTGTGTGGGGAAGAGAAAACCTTCTTTGTTTTAAACATACTGCCAAATAATGTCATTTTCTCCATCTTCATTCTATTGCAGAAAAGTGTGAATAATCAGTCCCTGTTCATTTTCTCCTCATCATTCTTGGATTTATCTAGTACTTCCAGTCATTTTTCCTCCCAGACTAAAGAAGCCTAGTCTGTTTAATCTACCCTCATGTGGAAACAAATGGAACATAGCTGTCATCTTTCTCTCTTTCTAGTTTTATTGTGTCTTTTTTGAGACACTGTAGTGAGAGCTGTGCTTAATGTTAATGATACAAGCGCATCTTGAACCTGGGTCATAATAATATTTTCTGGTTTGCTTTAATTTTCTTTCATTAGTGATTCCTAAAAGTTGATTTTTCTTTTTAGCTCTCTCTGGGCATTTAGCTGATGTTTTCATAGAAAGCGACACAATGTCTCTACTACCTTCCTTCTGAATAGTAATAGCTCATTTAGAGACCAACACTGGGTATATATATATAAAATGTGTGCATACAGATAAGTGTTTTTTCCCACCATTACTTTCACAGCATTGAATTTACCTTTCACTTTATTCCCAAGTCACTCAGTATTGAGACATCCTCCTGCAGCATTTTGCAGTCATCTTCTAACTGATGTGAATAATTGCATATTATCAGCAAACATTTTTTATTTCTCTATATATCTATTCACTTTCCCATTTTTTTAGTGAATGCTGTGAATCCCTTCCTAAAAACCAAATTCAAATTTTCCAGATTTGACCCTTCTCATCTCAGGGTCATTTTGAACCACAAGGTGTACACCACAGTTCATAGGTCAGCAATTTTGTACTGAGCATCAGGTCTTTGCCAGGATATTCTGATCATGACAATCTGATGATTTTTTATTTCATTTATTGAAATTCTTGCACTGCAGAGTGTTTTGGTGGATTTCCTTCACCGTTCTTGGAACCTCTTCCAGCTTAGTGACACTATACACTTCAGACACTGTCTAGCCTGTCATCTGCTCTTCACTTAAAAGGTTGATGAAATGAACAGGCCTTCGATCACAGCAGATTGAAAAGGTTTTGTATATTGATGGGCAGTTATCAGTTACCAGAAACAACTTCCACCATCATAATCATAACTGGGTATCTATAGTCATGTGATAAATAAATTGCTCAAAAACGGATAAAAATGCTAAGTTCAGTTTATTAAGTGAATAAAGGTAAGCAAACAGCGCTGGGTGCATGAGGGAGTCTCTGCTCCACCAATACGCACACCTTGTAACACACACTCCCAGCTTTTTCTCTTTTTCATACATATACAATAAGGGGGTGTAAAAATGAAAGTTGTCTCTCGCTTCGTATTAAAATGAGTTTCGCAAATCCCTCCCGCGTGCACACTGCCTCCTGGTGGTCTTGGGCAGGGGTCTCGGGATGAAGTAAGAGTCTTCCTCTTTCCCTTGCACATGTCCCTTGTTGGTTCTCCCCCTTCTCTCCCCCTTCTTAACTGTCCTTTACTGGTCTTAGCTTGTAGTTCCTGGGAACTGCAATCTTCATAGGTAAGGGGGGCTTCTGCTGTTTCTCACAGATAAAAGAATAAAAGGAACATCTGCAGTTTGCAACTTCACAAAACTTCCCATCAGGGTTTCTGCATCCAGGAAGCTCTAACGTTTATAGCAGTGTTTAAAGAGATAGTTACAGCTAACAATATTAAAATGAATACATACATTATATACAACATTTTCGGTTATACAAGGAATTAATCATTTAATTCCATATTTGTCTTTTGATTGACACAGATCATATTTACATAACTCACAGTCACTTGTTTTATAAACACAGAAAATCATCTCTGTTTCTTAATCTATAAGGATTTCCCAATAGCAGTAAAACCTACCCAGAAGGATATAGTATATTTTAGTCTGGCTTCTTTGTTGTGACTCTTAGACTTTAGTTACTGAAGGGGCAAGAACTGGAGGAGGAGAAAGCTGCTTGTTTGACTGCAGTCAGTGACATTTGCTGCATATACACATTTAAGAGAATATCCAGATACAGATTCAGTGCTCTAAGTATCAGCTTGTCCTTGTTAGCTGTTCTTTCAGCCTCTGTGATACTCCTGATGTTCAGTAAATGACTGCCTTCAAAAGACAACTGAGCATGACAACTGAACTCTATAAACCAGCCACCAACAAAACTCAAGCTGAATCAAGGGGCTGCTTGAGTAATTCATATGAGTGCTACTTTTACAACTTCAACACATTTACAACCAAATCCAGTACACATGAACTACTGTGTAACAGCCTATTCATTGCAAATTGGACCAAAGACAGTGTACATGTTCCTGAGATGGAAAAAAAAAAAACAAAAAAAAAACCAAAACACAAAACAAAGCATGACAGGTCAGCAATTGAATTCCACTGCAGCTGATTATATATTTTGTACTGATACAAAGCTTCCAACAAAAAATTAGAAAAAAGCAAGGAAAAAAAGCCACCCACAGATAGTTTGTTAGAACCACAGCAGCACTGGTTTCTCCAGATGACAGTCTTTAGTCTTCTTCCATTCACACTTTTTTCCTGAAATATGAAGTCTATGCTCAGAATTACTCAGTTTAAGAATATGTGTTGACTAATTAAGTCTTATGTTTGGCCTTTTTTGAAATGGAAATACAAAATACTATGCTTACACTAGCATCAGCTGGTTCTAGTTAACCATTCTCACATAAAGGGAGTTAGGCAAACTGTTAGTTTACATATGTTATTTTCCAGCATGCAAGTTCTTTTTAGGGCATCCTAGCAGTGTAACACTAATTATAAACTGAATAAAAACCACAACTGAAGTAAATTGCTATTGTTTAATTTATCTAATTTGATACATACAAGGTGAGAATCCAATTTTTGACTCAACTTACACAGATTCGGCCATTTCATAATTAAATAAAAGTATGCATTCTGTTTATCCTCCTATGCAGTTTTTATATGTAACAGCATGTTTAGAAGAGGGGAAAGGGAAGGGAAGGGAAGGGAAGGGAAGGGAAGGGAAGGGAAGGGAAGGGAAGGGAAGGGAAGGGAAGGGAAGGGAAAGATCCAATTCTGGAAAACACAGCATTCTGTAAGAAAAGAACAGAGCAAGGATATACGCACTAATATGACTCAGTTTATTTGTGTTGCCTCAACTGATTTTCTGAATTTCCTGACAAAGTGTATCCTTGATATTGATATGCAGTCAAGCAGAGGACATAATATACCACTTATCTTGAGGATTTTGTTTTCCTTAACATAGCTACAGCATAAATGTGTGATAGGGACTTGTCATTTTACCCATAGTTTAATATGGTAGGAGTGTATAAACTGTAAACTATTTGTGTGATAAAGTTTGGTTAAAGCTAAACCCTAATATGTAACTATACAATCAATCAAAAGCAAAATTATCTGCTAGTTTTACCATGTGCACCTCTTACAAAACCACCAAAGACTTGTCTCACCTTAAATCTCTTTTCCTTTTCTGGATGAAATGTTCCAATTAATAACAGTTATACTGCCACTTACTGATTATTTTGATTTTATCAGTTATATTGTAGTTAAAGGTACAATAATGTACCCTTCATCAGGAAATTCTGTGTAATGAAGTCTCACAAATTTAAAATGAGACCTACAGTACCTACTGAGTAGTCACTGCTAAATCATCATAGCTACAAGAAGTTAAGCAATACACAGACTAACTGTTCACTTTATTTCAACGTGACCTGGGTGACAAACATTTTAGGAACACTTCTCATGTTACCTAGATATACAGCCACAGTGTTTACAGGAGCTAAGATCTGAGCAGTCACAGAATCCACTACAACCATCTATGGGGCATTTTCATTGCATATTCTCACTGTATTCGGTCAATATGATTTTCAGAGGGGCTGCAGCATGGTGTATAAACCAGAAACTTTTTACCATGTGAATTGGGCAACATGCTTTCCTGTTCTCATCTTTGCAACCTTTAAGAAGCAGAAGCATTCAAAAATGTCTCAAGACTAAAGCCACAAAGAAGAGATCTGGGAAAAAGAGGGTTTATTAGTGATTTGTTCATAATCAAGAAAGGAGCATAACAGAGTTAATAAATATTTTCCCAAGATTTAGACGCTGTCTTTGAAGTTAAACACTTCAAAGTAATGGTGCCACCTGGTGACTGAATTATATTAAGCACTTAAATTAATGAAATTATTGACTTAATTAACTATTCATAAATAGGGTTCCAGCATCGCTGGAGTGAGTGACATGAGCTCAAACAATAAGCATTCTAATGCCAGTGTGCTGTGGTCCAAACCTTAACTTTAAATTTGACAAATGCCAAGGTCCTAGCTCTTTCTTAAAGTTGCAAATACATGTAATACTGTAAAACTCAATGAAGCTCATGATATTTAGTAAGTTCAAGATTTGTTATCTAAGCGAGTTAGCAAGACTTTAATTTGACAGGATTAGTTTATGGTTGAGATGTAAGTGTGAAGTGTAACTGGTAATATTTTTCTCCAGAAAAAAATACAGAATAATTTATTTTCAGATCATAAGCATTGATTTGGATGCATCTATATTTTAAGTGACAATCGATCTTGTCTTCAGTAGAAACAATGGAAATGTGTTTTGAAGTCTTCAGAAAAAAAAAAAAAAAAAAAAGAAAAAACCCCCAAACAAACAACCAAAAAAAAACCAAAAAAAAACCAAAAAACCTTTAAACATTCTGCTTTAAGTACTGTACTTCCAGTTAGGACCTTGGAAGCAACCATCCACCAAATCCTTATTGATAATTGTTCCTGATTAACACAAGAACATAAAAAAGAGAATTGAACACTTATTTTTAATTGAAATTATCAAGTCAAGGAAAACAGCTTACGTGATGGATAGCTTGTTTTACAATAATTGATTCATTAATCTTAACCATATGAACATGCTCACATTATCAGGGTCAGCTTCTAGAAAGGATGCAACCATAGTTACATATTGACAGAAGTGTAAAGTTGAAGAATTGCACAAAAACGTTCCTTAATAACTAAATGGAGGCTTTATAGAAGACAGTTATAGAGTGACAAAAGCAGAGAAAGCTTCAGTGGAATTTTCAAATATGGATTATAAATTATTTAGGTAAAAGAATGTCCTTTCATCATACTATATATATTTCGTCATACATATAGAGCAGCCAGTACAAAGATGTTTGGATCACTGACTGGGATGTCGACCAGTATCTACAAAAATGCATCCCTAATCTCAGCACAGAGGTATCTGTTATAAGCTTTTTTTGGTGATAAAGCAACTAGACCTTTTAAGCTAAATAGCTTCAGAGTTGAATTTGGGTTAAATGAGAAAGGCTTCACACTTGTAATAAACATTGATGCCAGCACATGAAAATATAAATTCAGGAAGAGTTTTCAGCAATGTTAGTACAGCTGCTGAATGAAATTTATCACTCTGTTCATTAACATTTTACAGGGTAAATCTTTGTAACCGTGTAATTCTATGATGATGGTGTTACCACCTCCCGTAACTGGCTGCAGGCTTTGCTTTAAGCTGACTGCTCAGGGGTTAGTACCTGTCAAGTCTTGTCTGGATTTCTCTTGGTCTCCATGGAGATTTGTTTCATTTAGCAGTAGCAGCAATTGCCTAATGACCAGGTAACTTGGTTTATGTTTTGTTCAGTTTTGAAAGTAAATTGCATTAAAGTAGTTAAATTATCTGTATACAGGAATACACATTTAGTAGCTAAAAGCAGCAATAACAAGTAGTTAGTCCAGGTGGAATGAGATAGCTGTGACTTAGAAAGAAGTGCAGCATGGATAAGCAGACAGCAGTGAGGGCCTTCAAACCTCCACAACAGAACAATACCAAAGGCCATGGTTTACCAGCAGCTAACCAGCCATTGGGCTACAACCCCATGCAACATTACAGGCTTGGGGAAGAGTGGCTAGGAAAGTTGCTCAGTGAAAAAGGACTTGGGGGTGCTAACTAATGGAGCTGAACATGAGCCAGCTTGTGCCCAGGCAGCCAAGAAGGGCAAGAGCATCCTGGCCTGTATCAGCAATAGTGTGCCCAGCAAGGCCAGGCAGTGATCATCGCCCTGTACTCAGTACTGGTGAGGCAGCACCTCAAACACCATGTTCAGTTCTGGGACCCTCACTGCAAGAGAGACATTGAGGTGCTGGAGAGGGTCCAGAGAAGGGCAACAAAGCCAGTGAAGGGTCTGGAGCACAAGTCTGATGAGGAGTGGCTGAGGGAACTATGGCTGTTTAGTCTGGAGAAGAGAAGGCTCAGGGGGGACCTTACTGCCCTCTACAACTACCTGGAAGTAGGATGGAGAGATGAGGTGACTGATCTCTTCCCAAGTAACAAGTGATAGGACAAGAGAAAGCAACCTCAAGCTGCACCAGGGGAGGTTTAGACTGGATATTAGGAAAAATTTCTTCACCAAAAGAATCATCAGGCATTGGAACAGGTTTCCCAGGGAAGTGGTAGAATCATTGCTGCTGGAAGTTTTCAAAGTATGTGTAGACAACGCCCTTAGTGACATGGTTTAGTTGTGGGGTAAAAGTTGGAAGTTGGACTTGATGATCTTAAAGGTATTTTCCAACATAGCTGATTCTATGATTCCTGGCCACTGAAGAAGCACAATTCTAGGAGCTGGGTAAAACTACTCTTGGTGGTAATAAAGAAACAAAAAGAAAGGATCCAAACAAGAGGTAAACACACCTTATATGTTTTGCCACTGGTATGCTGAAGGTGGAAAAGGAAGGAAACATGAACATCAGCTTCACCTTTTACCCCCTGCAGATGGTTCAGGCCACTGGTGATGGCCCATACGCCACTGTCCTTGCAGAGAAGCTACCAACAGGCTTAGGGCTCAAAGGAGTAGTGCAAGGCTGAGCACATCATTAGAGAAAATATTAGACTGTATCATTCCTACTGTATGTCATTTGATATGCAAGCAGTTGTATCATGTTAGTATCACTGCAACTGGACTACTAAAATTCTTCAATTTAGCTGTTAAAATTCTAATTAGACCAATAATATATTATTGGCTCTTTGTGTAAGTTGGTTGCCTTTTTCCTGTAAAAGGATTTTGAGTGTAGCAAGCTGGCAAGATTTAAAGCAGTCTGGTTTGTAACATCGGTAAGTTAGATAAGTAGTATATTCCATCACTTAAGTTGTTCAGCATATGGGGTGGCAGAAGAGAATAGTATGCCTGTTACAAAGTGTTGGATGTACTATTCTGAAGTACCTTAACTCTTTCACTCCTGGTATTTCAAAAAAGAGCACAGAAGTTGCAACTGGGCAGTTCCAAGTTGCTGCTGACTGGAACCATGTTGAGCATATTCAGTTACCTCTCGTGTTACCTGACCATGAGATTTCTACACATGAAAGTCAGCTGTTGTGATTGAATTGTCCATAATAATATGCTATAATAAAATTAGATGCAAATGAGTGCTTGGAACTCAGCCAGCTGCTGTAAATCTCTGCTAAGCTGTGAGGACAGCTCCTTGAAATTATCCAGGCTAAAACAATTGATGGCAGTTGAAGATCTGGGTCAGCATGTTACAGAACAAGAAATTATCTCCACTTTGATTATTTTGAGAATAATTGTTGAGATAAGCTTATTACCTCTGATCTTCTCAAACATCTGCCTTTTCAGTGTCTGTGATTGCCATCTCTTAATTCTCTTTCATATTTTTAGTTCAGAGAGCATGTTAGCTCATTAAAGCTTATATTATTTTCTGAATATACTGCAGGATTTCTCTTGGAATCAATATGGGCTACCACCTAGCAAGTCTTTCGTTGGGGAGTGCATGTTAAAAGGCAAACCTTAGTTGTCGAAGCACATCTCATCTAGGGTAATGTAAATAATTACTCTTTACAGAAGTGTAAATAAAATTGGATTGTAGCTTATGTTTTAATCAATACAAGTTATCAGGTATTTTCATGTTTCTCTGCTAAAAAATTAATATATACATTACAGCTGTGATTAGAGTTTGTATATGATCGTAACCATTTCAGAAGTGTAACAGATATATTTCTTTTTTCTTATTTAAATGAGAACTTCATAAAAATCCTTTAAATGTGGGGTATCAGATAGGGTCTTTTTAAGTACTTGTTGGCATAGGCTCTATGCTCAAGCCCAGTGCAAAAACTGCAAATGCACAGGCTAAGGACAGCACAGAATTTGAACATACCAATTGAAAACTCTGGATTTCAAAATAATTAGCTGGAATCACTTTTTTTTTAATTATACTTTTTTTTCATGCCCTCCTCCAAATTAAGAAAAGCAATTTACTTTATAATTTAAACAATCTACAGTCATTAGGCAGATTAATCAATCATCTATGGCTTTTTATAAGGAAATAAATAAAATTAGCTTTTAAGAAAGAGATTTTTTTTTTAAGAAGAGAAAGAAAAAAAAGGCCACAAAGCTAATTCGTGGGGATGATGGGACAGTCACAGTTCAAACACAACTGTGAAACATCACAAAAAAAAAGGATATTCACTTTTAACTTATATTCAGAAAAAAAAAAAAAAAAGAAAAAACAACGAATAAAGTTCCAAAAGAGCTTAGACCAAAAAGCAGCACATTTGCTGGTGACTGAGAGATCTATGAGTTGAAGACATCTTATCTGATCCAGAAAGTGGTTTGTATGGGTTTTTCACGGTGTTGGACAGTAACTTAACAGTGCTGACTTTAACCACAATAACTCTGTAAGGAAAAAATACTACAAATATGGGAGAGACATTTCTTTGAAGAAAGGTATTAAGCAAAGCAAACAAAAAAATAATAATTTTAAAAAATTAAATAAAATAAACAAACAAACAAACAAACCAAAAAACCAAAACCAAACGCAGGAAAAAAAAAGCATTCTAATGTGAATTACCAACAGCCTTTTTCATCCACAGTGAAATATTTTTATAACACTTCGATCACATGCACATTTTCTTTTATTTTTCATACATGCTTTACTAAAAGTCACATTTTTAGGTGTGCTGAAGTCATCTTCAGTTTGTTCTTTCTCAGATTTCCTGATATATAAATACAACCAGTGTCCTCTTAAAAGGAAAACAGTTAAGAGACTTGACAGAGGAGAAACTGTGAGTCTGACAGTTGCATTAACCAAACCTGTGAGAAGCTCCCAGAAGATGGAAGTTTTACCTTGAAAACTAAATAGAAGGTTAAAACCAGGTATTTTATGTGTTTATTGTCTTCTGTGAAGATACAGTGGTATCATTAATAAGGTAAACCAAAGTCTACTGAGGATGATCCGAAAAGGAAAAGGTGGGGGCTGGGGTTGTCTGTCATGGGAAGAGTGTTTAGACATAATGTAGAGCTGTTTCCCAAAGCTGTGCCAATGTTTTTCAGACTTTTTGTAGAACTAAGCATACCTGAGACTATTTTTTCCCAAAGCCATTTTTCATTGCTGAGCAAATCAAATACTCACATAGCAGAGACAAGTGTAAAACTACTTTGACTTACCAAGACAGAAGCTTAGTGGCCTCCACCTACCCTCACTTGCCAAGAGCCCACAATGAGGTGTCTCACTTCATAGAAACTCTTGAATTGATACAATGTCATTTTCTTTTATTCTTGCATCCTCCTGAATTTTAGACCCACCAGCTTGTGACTGCAGCATAGACTTAAAGAAAAATGGAACTTCAGTTAGAGTTTCTGATTTTTTTCCTATTAAAAAGGAAAAATAAATTAAAATTATTTTCCTTGAACTCCCTATGGTGTTTAATTTGCTCAAATGTCTTCCAGTTCTTAGGGTTTTTTACAACAAACCCAGGAAGTATCAACGCAAACATAATTTACATTACTATCTAAATAAATTCATTCCTTTGTTTTGTCTCCAGGCCATCCTTTTACAAACCTGTGTAAAACTGATTCTCACTAAATTTAGAAGAAATAGCAATGAAAAGAAAATATGTTAGTGCTGAAAACCTTTTACATTTTGTTTCTGTTACTGTTTTCATGTTGTACCTTTCTCTTAATAATCCTGACTCCTAAACACTGTGTTATCCTCCAGAATAGATTTTTTGAAGAGAAGATGTAAAAAGAAAAGAAGGAGGAAATACTCATAACATAACAATACTCATAATAGCATCTCATAACAGATCTTTTTTCCTGACTCTGCATGCCACTGTAATATTATGTGGTTTCAAAAACAAGCACAAAAAGACGATTTAGGTGCTGTTTTTTTTCATTTGTTTTTTGGGGGGGGTTGTTTGGGGGTTTTTTTATATGTATAATCTTTTCAGGGTGTTATCACCAGAGTGATAACAGAAATTGTTAATAAGACTTCCAAACCAAACTATCTTGCTGCTCACCACATATTTGATTTGTGCATGCATATAGATAAAACTGATGATGAAGAATCATAGAATCATAGAATAGTTAGGGTTGGAAAGGACCTTAAGATCATCTACCCCCTGCCATGGGTAGGGACAATTCCCACTAAACCGTATCACCCAAGGCTATGTCCAGCCTGGCCTTGAACACTGCCAGCAATGGAGCATTCACAGCTTCCCTGGGCAGCCCATTCCAGTGCCTCACCACCCTCACAATAAAGAATTTCTTCCTCACATCCAATCTAAACTTCCTCTGATTAAGTTTCAACCCATTACCCCTTTTCCTATCACTACAGTCCCTAATGAAGGGTCTCTCCCCAGCATCCCTGTAGGCCCCCTTCAGATATTGGAAGGCTGCTATGACTTGTCCACGCAGCCTTCAATTCTCCAGGCTGAGCAGCCCCAACTTTCTCATCCTTTCTTCAGGAGGGAGGTGCTCCAGTCCCATGGTCATCCTCGTGGGCCTCCTCTGGACTTGCTCCAAAAGTTGCATGACCTTTTTATGTTGAGGACACCAAAAATGCACACAATACTCCCAAGTGAGGTCTCACGAGAGCAGAGCAGAGGGGCAGGATCACCACCCTCGACCTGCTGGTCACACTCCTTTTGATGCAGCCCAGGGTGTGGTTGACTTTCCGGGCTGCAAGAGCACAGTGAAGGCTCATGTTCATTTTTCCATCGACTAACACCCACAAGTCCTTCTTCTCAGGGCTGCTCTCAACTCTTCTCTACCTAACCTGTAGTTGTGCCTGGGATTGCTCTGACCCAGGTATAGAACCTTGCCCTTGGCATATGGTTAAACTTCATCAGGTCGGCATCAGCCCACCTCATAAGCGTGTCAAGGTCCCTCTGAATGGCATTCCTTCCCTCCAGTGTACCAACCAAACCTCCCAGCTTGGTGTCATCGGCAAACTTGTTGAGGGAGCACTAAATCCCACTGTCCATGTCACCAACAAAGATGTTGAACAAGACCAGTCCCAACATCGATCCCTGAGGGACACCACTCATCACTGATCTCCAGCTGGACATTGAGCCATAGACCATAACTCTTCACTTGTGGCCATTCAGCCAGTTCTTTATCCACAAGTAGTCCACCTAAACAATTTAGAGACAAGGATGTCATGTAAGACAGTGTCAAACGCTTTGCACAAGTTCAGGTAGATGACCAAGAAGACTTGGTTGGTGTGGTCAGAGCATTTGCTGGTAAAGACTGAGGCAAAGAAGTCATTAAGAACCTCAGTCTTCTCCAAATCCAGG
>JANRGW010002924.1:0-21164 GCA_024733675.1 Psilopsiagon aymara | reverse complement strand
AGAGCATCCCCTGCATCCCACACCCAACCAGAACATCCCCTGCATCCCAACCCAAGCAGAGCATCCCCTGCATCCCAACCAGAGCATCCCCTGCATCCCAACCCAAGCAGAGCATCCCCTGCATCCCAACCCAACCAGAGCATCCCCTGCATCCCACACCCACCCACAGCTCCCTCCACATCCCAATGCACCCCAAACCCAAGCAGAGCTGGGTGCAGGGGCTCAGGCTCCTATGGAAGGGGAGCTGGGATCAGGATCCAGACTCACCTCCGATGGTGCTCTCCTGGTACTCGTGGAACTGCCCCTTGACGAAGCGCAGCACCAGGCTGGATTTGCCCACGGCCGACTCCCCCAGCAGCACCAGTTTGAACTGACAGATCTTCCCAGCCTGGGACTGCCCGTTCGGCCTGGCGGCTCCTCGGCTGCTCATGGCCCCCACTTAGCTGGGAATGCCGCGGGGTGTCCGTGCGGGAAGGGTCCGCTCGCTGCTCCTGCGAGGAGGGAAGAGCCGTCGGGATCTGGGATATTCCCCCCCCCCCCCTCAACCTCCGCGGCTCCTCCATTTCCAAAGGGGTCGATTGGAGCGAATCCAGGAGGCAGGAAGCCGGGATCCTCGCAGCGAGGAGCCTGGGAGTGAGTCAGCAGCGCTGCAGCGCTCCCGGGCACGCCGCTGGAGACCGGGAGCCAGGAGGAAAGGGATGGGAACAGCTCCCGGCTCTGCCCCAGCATTCCTCAGCGCTGGAATGGGGAGGGGGGGGGCTACCCCTTGTTTGCGCTCAGGCACCGGGAATGCTGCAGCTTCCCAAGGGAAGGAGGAGGAAGCAGATGAGGGATTTTCCATTGGGAATGATCTTGCTCACAACATTCCAGTTGGAGCAGAGGTTTGGGAGCATTGAAGGCCAGACCCAAGCGGGAAGTTGGTGGGTGCCGGTTCCCCTTCGCCTCCCCGCCTCAAGGGGCTGCTCCAACCCGGCAGGAACCCCCCCCCGACCCCGGCACGCACAGCATGGACCGTGCCTGGATCCGCTGGGAGCAGCGGGATGACCCTCAGCTCCGCCACGGCACAGCACAGGGAATGCTGCCGCCCTCCTCCGGCAGAGACGCCCGGAATGCCGCCCGCCTGATCCATAAAGGCGTTGGGAATACACATGGATGAAGTTCGGGATCACTCCTGGCCAAGTGCTCCTCAGCGGCTGAGGGCTTCCCCGTGCTTTAAGTGCTTGGAGCAGATCCGGGACACAGGGAACAGCACCGGGATCATCCCGGCCCCATCGCCCTCAAAGCGCATGGAGGAACCCAACGAGCACCCCGCCAGGAGCAGCCGCCCTGTCCTGGTGCCCAGAGAGGGGGACGCGGCGGGATCAGCTCCGGAACCCGCGCTGGGAATGGATCCACCTCTCCAAGGCTGATCCCGCTTCCTCCCCTCCCAGGATGATTCTGGGAGCAGCCCCATCCGCACCATCCCACCTCCACCGCTCGCTCCATGCGGATTTCCAACGCCAGATCCCATCACCCCGGAAGGGATCCCAGGCTATTCCTAAGGGAAGATCTGCCAGGCCTGGGATGGGAATGGGCATTTGCCACTGGCACAACCCCACATCTCCTTTTCCAGCCCTCTGGAACCACACTGCCGAGCTGGGAGCTGCCTCCTGCCATCAATGCATCCCAACGGCTCCATGCCCATGGATCCCATCGGGATTAAGGGAGCTCCAAAAGCTCCTCACCCGCCGGGGTCAGCAGCATTCCCGGGATGCTCCACATGGACCATTCCATCCCTTCCCACCGGGATCCCGGGGGGGCACCGGCTCACGGCGTCACCACTCCCCCCCCCGCTCAAACGGCTTTCCCGTTGCCAACACCACTCCCGTGCCCCGCACCGGGGGCAGCCCCGGAGCAAACCGCAGCCACGAAGTCCTCATCATTGGGTTCAACGAACGGACCCGGTTCCGGACCCCCCCGGTGCACCGGAATGGATCCTCCCGCCGAGGGGGGGTGGGGTGGGAAGAGATGTACAGTATGGCTGTGTTGCAGATGCACCAGATACAGAGTGATCTAAACTCTGTGCCTGGGGATAAAGCATTACAACGTGCAGTGCTTTAAGGCTTCCTGATTGAAGAACAGGAAAAAGACTTCATGACCAAGATGTTTGAAGCTTATTGAAGCCCCTTTTTAATAACAGCTTAAAGATAGGAGTGGAAAAGTGAAAGAAAGGACAACTTTCCTACAGGAAGCTTAGGAGAAGCTCTGGGTGTCTACTTATATGTGGCTGTGATATACTAGACCTCGTAAATGGTGAATCCAAACACTTGTGGCCTTTTTTCCTAGCACATCTATTCAACATGTTCTTTACGGCTGGAGGTCACTAACTCAACAGTGTTCACAAAGGGTCTATAGCAGCATATACTGCAGGCTTGCCTCCCCCTTCCTGCTTTTTCAATAGGGCTGTATACAGTGGAGGAGCAAAGTAGGAAGCAAAATGGCTTGAAGCCACATGTGCATTTCCCATAGCTCAGTGCCAGTCTCTAGAATAAGTGATTAAGCCCCGAGGCTACTGGGTCTCGTGTTCAGCTGCCTGTGGCCCCAAAGGATCTTTCCAATCAAAACCATGTCTGTGCTTTGGTGACAGCCCTACCTGAAGGATGGGAGAGGGATATGTCACATTATGGAGTGACAGCTGCAATCACAGCCCTGATTCATCAGTTTAATGGTGCTTGGAAAGCACTGAAGTTATACAAACAGGGCATGGTCTCAAGCAGCCAAGCCCAGGCTCTTGGGTGCAAGAAGCTGTGTCATACAGGTCTTTGGAGAGCTTCTCAGTTTTTGATAGACACTTAGCCTCTCCACTGCGGGCACTGCCAGCCCAGTGCTTATGGAAATGACAGCTAAGGTGGTGCAGCGAGGTGGCATGGTACTGCCAGCACCACTTTCAGCTGTGGCACAGTCAGTCATGCAGTCCTGCTACAGGAGACCCTGCTCAGCTATTTAGCTGCCTGTTTTGGTATCTCCTGCTGTCACACTCTTCAGATGTCGATCAGTAATTTTCTTTCTCCTTTGCACTCTCCCTTCCTCTGTATCACATCTTTGTTCTTGTGCCTCTTATTTATTTCCCTCTCTTCCATTCAGTGCCTTGGCTTTGCACAGGTTTTACCTCTCTCCCTGCCTTTGGTTCCTTTCTTCCTCCCTCTTCTCTACTCTCATTCCGTTCCCTCTCTGCTTTGAGCTCTGTCTTCTCCTTCCCTTAGCCTCGCACCTTACTAGACCTCTTAGTGTCTCTTCTTGCCACCCTGGGTTTCAGCCCCACACCTGCCCTCCCCTACCCACCCTTGCAATGGTCAAGCCTGGGGCTGTTCTGGTTGGAGAAGGGCACTGCTGTAATAGCAAAGTCCACCTTCTAAGAAGCTTTCCAAGACACTGGGAATTAGTGGCTTGCTTTCCCTAATTGCTGCGGATGTTTGACTTCAATGAACTTGCAAATGCTTTCTCAGAAGATAAATTGCCCCCATTTCCAGTGACAGAAACTAAAATATAGTAATAATAATAATAATAATAATAATAAAACAAATACAGCCCTGACCTTGCCATCAAGCAGGGAGAGAGATACTTGATACTTAGTTCTGTCATCACTAGGTTGAGAGATTTTATGGTGTTTGTGGGCAGTCACTACCAGAAGGAGGTGACAGAGGAGACTCAGGGTTAACAGGCAGGTTAAAAAGAAGGTTCAGAGACTGGATGGACTTGGGGCTTGAGCCTGTCATTGTTATCCTGCTGGCTGCAAAACCCTGGCTGAACCAGCAAAGAGCACAGATACTGAGCTAGTGACAGGGCCTCAGTCTAGTTGACCATGGACTGATGGTAGCAGCATAAAATTCCTCATAATTCCTATGTGCAACAGGGAAAGATCCAGCTGACCTCAGAGACCAGCAGTGGAAAGGCTTGTAGAATCCCTGCCTGCAGTTCACTCTGGATGGGGAGAAGTAGGGAAGTTTCCCATCACCTGAGCTGGGTGCTGCCTTGTGTTCCCATGGAGGGAATGGGACAGCAGCTGCAGGACACAAGATGCTGCTTCTTGTGGAAATGGCTCCAGAGACCTTGCATAAGCCTGGACTATGGGGGGGTTCTGTACCCAGTCTCAGGGAAGCAAGTCTGACCCTTGGCTGCAGCAAGAGCAGAAGCAGTCGTATCCAGCCCTCATGGGGACATGTTATTAACCTCTGGAGCCACCAGATGTATACAACAATTCCTTAAACATTTCTGTGGAGTCCAAAACTAAGCAAGCAAGAAAATAAAGAGAGTGAAAAAGAAAAGGAGAGGGAGAGAGATCAGTAATTCAGGGTTCCACTACCTGCCCATGGGATTCAGACTCTGAAGGTGTTTAAAACAATTCATATAGCAATCAAACTGTCCAAACTGCCCCAAACAGGACCACACAAACCATATAGTTTGTGCCCAGATAAACCTTCTCCTTAGTGCAGTGATATCCAGGCTTCTGTTTCTGTCTAAGCCCATCTGCAGCAGAAACCACGTATTTTTTGAATGATCTTTTCTAGGTGGAGCATAGTTCAGTGGAAATTTTTCACCTGGTCCCTTTGCTGAATTTCTTCAACATGGTCTATTTTTGGGAGTGGATGCACACTGTCAGCTTGGATACCTTCCTGCCTCATTTCCAGGCTTTGGTCCCTTGATGTGAACGCCTGCTGACTGGCTCCTTCTGGAGTGACACAACTATTTCCCTCCCAAACAGAGACTAGGCACAACTGACAGCATAGTATGCACCAGCATCCAACATGAAGCAAGGGCATGGATGCTGATTGTGCCAAACACCCAAGGCCTTCAACACAGTCCACAAAGACCTTGTGCACTCAAGCACCCTCACATGCTTGGGCCATTCCCCAGGATATAAACATGGTCTTGACATTAACTATAAAAGCACTGCCTTGTCATACTGCAACCCAGTCCTGCCTCTGAGACTTTGGGTGCTTTGAGCTGAAAGATGAGGGGTTGGAACTGGATGATCTTAAGGTCCTCTCTAATCTGAACCATTCTATGATTCTATGTGAAGGCAGCACAGGGAATACTGAGTGCCTTTCTCCTTTTAATCACTGGAGCTTCAGGGTGTAGAAGGCACCCTGGTTGATCATCAGCTTAGCAGAAACAGGGTGACAAATAGAAGGAAGAGTCATAAAGCAAGTGAAGAGAATATAATGGATTTACTGAGAATGCATCCTGAAAATATCTAAGTAGGTCTAGCTTAGATTATTTTCTACCTCTCTTCTGAGTCATTGCACACAAGTGAATAAAATCCATCCATCTGCCTGACCTTCATTAGCTGATTCCATTCCAGGCACCATAAAATGGAGGGGAAATTTCGTACATGTGAGAGGATCTTGTAGGGGAAAGGGTGGAATCTCCATTGTTACAGGATTTGAAACTTTAAAGCTGAGACCCTGCTGGTTATACCCTGGGGAACCATTGTACACAAACCTTCAGAGGGTTGAATTTAACCTTTTTACCCTCAAGGGTGTTTTCTCTCACTATCACCATGCTCATCGTAGGAATAAAAAGGAACTCTGTTTCCTCGCCTCGCAGACAGATTCTGCTGAGAAATGCCATCCTGTAGCCAGGTGTCTTCACACCATTTAACTGGGTTACAAAAAGCTCTTCTCTGTGCTAAATCGCTTCCTCACTTCCCAAGGCGTGAAAGCCTTTTCTTTCTCGCATGTGTCCATGCTTTACTCCTTCTGGGGAGACAGCTGGTGTAGTCTACTTTGATGCATTCTGCTCCTTAAATGCTTTCTCTGAGACAAATCGGGTCACGTCGAGCTCACAAAAGCATCGAGGTGACTTAATCCAGTGTATCCAATGGGAGTCAGGTGCCTACATGTCTTTGTGACTTTGAGTAACATCAGTAGGAACATGCATTGTGCTCTTGTCAAGATTAGAGTATGGGCTGAGATGCACTTTAACCCCACAAGTACCACAAGTTGATTCAGTGCTACTTCACCTAGCTAACTGAAGGAAAGATTTCCATACCTTAATACATGTGTCATGAGAAGGGAATGACTTCAGGTCCCTATATCTTTGCATGGAGAACACGGGCTGGGTTTTTTATCTTAATGGTTGGGTACCATTGGTTATGAAGTTTGGTTATGAAGCAGCTTATTGATAACTGTCACTGGTCCCGTGGATGTCAAGGCTCTGGCCAATGCTAATGCCTCCTCTGGTAAAAGCTGTGTAAAACCTAAATCTGGACTTGTAGCGCACAGGTTTCAAAATACCAGGAGACAGCAATGTGAAAGGAAGGGCTCTGGGATCTGATGTTATGTTAAAGAGTAGCTCCTAGATAAGGACAGAAGGGAGCAGGACATCACTGATGACTGAGCGTACAGCAGCCTGATCCTGGGATGAACATTAAGGAGGTTGATACGTGCTATATATTGGTGGGCAGCGAAACATCAGGAAAGGGAGATCTAATGAAAAGAGGGGGCAGGATAATATCGAAAGACATTTTAATGGAACAGTCAGTTCTTTCTTGGTCTCTCCATCCCAGCATCCAAAATATAAACCTACGTGATTATATTTCCAATGACAGGCAATGAGCTACATCAAGAGAGACAAGTATGCAAACAATAAGCAAAGGCCAAGCAATCAGTCCCCTTCCTTCTTTCTCTTTGCCTATGTGTGGCTGCAAACACATGGAATATCTGTAAAATATCTAGTTTCTTCATTTCTCCTTTCCTGATGTATCAGAATTTGGGACATTTAGAAAGGTCTGAAGGTTATAGTAACACTGTCTTCATTCTTTGCTGTATTTCGACCCCTCTGTAAGCTGTGGGTTTAGAGATGGAAGGTGGAAAGGTTGCCAGAGATCAGAAGCCTCCCTGGGATCATGGCTTCATGCCATTTTCATCTTCCTGGTACCTGAAAACTAAGCTCTGCCCTGAAACATTGATGTTGTATCTCCTATTCTCCACTGTGTGACAGCAAGGCAAGTCTCACAGGAGCTGTCTGCCTGGGAAAGGGATGTCCTGGAAACCTGGAGGTGTGGCAGACAAGCAGATGGAGATGGTGAGAGGATCATCCCTCTAGGACTGGAAAGATGTTGTGGGCTGTGTAGATAGAGACATCAAAGCTTAGCAGTGTGTTCATGAAGGTAAAGCTTTGCACGCTGGCTTCAACGGGGATGTAGGGATGGTCCTGACTATGTATGTCCATTTATACATCCATTTAGCTATGTATCCACCCACCTCAGTGATTTCAACTCTTCTGCCATGGAAGAATCTATGATTCTATGATTTGTTCCACAATAAATGGAACAGAGGATATTTGCTCTGTGTAAAATGACAAATCATTGCATGCAGACTCACAATATAATGAGTATGTCAATGCTAATGTCTAGCGTGAGTTTACTTTACACATAAATGCGTAAATGAAGGGGGGTGTGTGATGGAATACTGGTATAGAAAACTTCATCTTACCAGATCTGATTCTTGGCTGGGAGTCCTGGTTTCTGTACAAACACTAGTAATAATTGTCACTTGATTCCAGCCATAGTTCTCCAGCCAAGATGTCATACATGCATGGTAGATAGATAAGACAGGCAGATTTCTTGTTTTCCACTGAGATGCTTTTGAATACACACTGGCAGGGCTGACTCACCCTTTTAGCTTTCCAAGGAAGATAAATTGCTTTCTAGGAGCTTCACTATATATACAGGTTATTTTTGAGCAGCTTCCTTAATTAAGGCTTATCTAATGTGTGCATAATCCACAGATGAAGAGCCTTTGTCTTTTTTTCTGTGTGAGCATAAGTTTCCCTCTGAACAATCTGTTTCTCACCCAACCCATTGTTATACAACATGACACACATACTGAATGCATACCATGTCCTACCCCAGACAGGCTGCAGGCCAGTAGCCTGAAGTCATTTCAAAAGCTTCAGTGAGGAAGGACTGAATAGAAATGGGGTTGCTGAGGGCCACAGTTGGCACAGACAAAATATTGGTACATTTCTTTTATCCATGATCTTAAAGTCCACCTCTGCCCCAGCTTCATATTTCTTATCTTTCACATCTGAAATGATGCTGAAAGCGCCCTGTTGGAAATCCATTTTGCAGTTGCAAACCTTGTGATCTGGCAAGGACTCAAACTGATGTCATCCCAACTGGGATAAGAGGACCATGATGTCATCAGAACAGCAAAGGAGCCTTTTAGCTCTATAATGCAGTAGGTGTGGGTGAGAGGTTTCAGTCTGGCCTCTCTGGAGGGAAAGAATGCTCTCCCATTCCCTGCCAGGTACAGGGCTGGCTGGCAATCACAGGTCTCTGAAGTTCAGCTTGGATAGCAGGTTGCTTGCTTCCTGCTGTGCTCCTTGCTGTGCCCAGGCCTCCTGCTAGCAGTGGGAAGCAGATAGAGCTCAAGGCTTCATAGCCCAGGTACCAGGTAACTCCTCTGGAGGCAGAGAGACATGAATTTGACACTTCATAATAGCTTCCCTGGTTGGCACAGGGAGGTATGTGGGATGTGAGAGGTGCAAGGCTGGTGGCAAGACACATCACCCTTCAGGTCAGTGGTTTTCATCTTTACCCAGGAATTAACAGTTTTGTCACGTTCACTGATGGTTTTGCAGGAAGCAAGCAAATGAGACTGGACCTTTAGGGTCTTGCAGTCATGTCTAAACTGTCCAGTCTCCCAGTCCTGCTGCTGCCTGAAATTAGCTACAGTCCTTAGTCAAAGCTAGGGCATCTAAGTGTTACTGTCCGGAAGTACCTAGTCTTATCTCCACATTGGTATGGCTACAGTGTAATGCAGGCACACTCAAGCTTTCCTTAAACCAGGTAGTCCAGGCATTAGTAGTTATGTTGCCACAGCAATACAGGACTTACTGCAAGCTGCAAAACTCACCTAAGGAGCAGGATGGATGAGCCTGTGCACAGCTGCACTACCCTGGCTGGATCACAGCTCTTCTGTGAACGTGCTGGTTTAAAGGTACTTCCAATTTGTTTCCATCCCCTTGTACTGAAATAGGCAGAAAGCTTTCCCCACATGCTGAATAATACAGTGCAGAGTTAGCTGTGTAAGTAAAAGATATACACGAAGGGTTACAGCATGCCAGCATCTGCATTGTCTTTAAACATTACCATCAACTGCTTTCTGACAAGCCAAGATGAACATGAAAGCCCACTTTCCATACCACATCACTTGATACACTTGGGGAAGTGTAGACATAACTGCTCGTCTGTGCACCTTTGATAGGTATAACAACCATTTTGTCCCTGGGCATGGTGAGGAGCATGAAACCTCCTTGTGCTGAGTTCTGTGTATTAATATAATTTGCATATTCACTCACAGTCTTTTTTACTCATCCTCTACATAAGCATCCTGGTACCCCTTCTCACTCGCAGACTTACTTCCTGCTGTATCCAGACCCATCCCACTCCTGCTGCTCTTTACGTTGATGATTTGGAACTGCTTGCTCCTTGGCCACCATACCGCTCTTCAGAGGCATGGTATTTCCAGTGCCATGTGTGCATGCTGCAGTGGCTTCCCCCTTACTCCTGCTGCACTGGTTTGAATTTATATATGGCCTTTCCCCTCTCTCTGCTCTTCTAGTCCTGGCCCTTTCCCCAGATGGTTCCTCTCAGTTGTGATGGCCTAAGGAGTGGTATTCTCTTTCCCCCCAGGAGTAAATCCTTGCTATCTTTCTCAGTCAGCTCATCTTTTTTGACCTGAGCCAGTGTTGGAAACCAGGTGCAGACAGCAAAGAGGCCAGTGGTTCTGCTTCCGAGTATCTCCTTTGAATAATTCCCAATGGGAATATTAATAGAACAGTGTCCTTCTGTCAGTATGCAGCTGAACTGTTGCTTGCCCAAGGGATGCTAAATTACTGGTGTGAAGCATACTATGTCCTGTAGATTCAGTGGAGGGTTGCAAGCTGAGAGCTGTCTACCTGCAGCAGACCAGCATGAGGAGCAGGCCCTGCTTTGGTCACATTTAAGACTCTAGTGCATGGCTTACATTTAAAAAACATGGGGAATGCCTGTTCTTTGTTGAAAGGCTGAATTCCCCCAATAGAGAAATAATAATCATCTGCTGAGATTGGGAACACTGATATCCATTTGCCTATTATTCCTTCATTGAAACCATGAGCGGGGAACAAAGTGCTTGCAGTGCTTGCAAGGCAGGGCATTTGTGAGGAGTATATACTGTGAATATGTGTGCATGTCTGACGGCACACAGCTGCAGAGGGGCAGGCAATAATACCAGTCTCTGCTGGCAATCCTGAGCCAAAAAGCTTTAAAGGGCAAAACACTCGGTGTCATTAGAATCACACACCCGTGAAACAAGGTGTCATTAAAGAGAAACAAAGACTTGAAGGCAAATCAAACTTGATTTGGAAGGACCATGGGAATTCCCCTTGGAAGAGTGTTTTGTAAATGAGTAGGGGATAAAAAATCAATGTATTTCAAAATGGATGGGAAAGTAAATCATGGGGATAGAGACAAGTGAGCTGGTACAAGCCTTTCCACACAGCCAAGGTGCTCTCAGCATTGCTGGCAGGGATGATGAGGTGCTTTAAATTCTTTTACAACCCCCCTATGTCTGTCCAGCCCTAGGATGGGGTTAGAGACACTTGCCTTCAAACCCATACCAAATGGAAGGCTGCTTTGAAACGTGTCACTGGGTAGCAGAAGGGGAAAGTGGGACATTCCTCATAAAACCAGAGCCTGAGCTGCACCTGGAGAAACCTTAACTCACTCCCCTGTTTTCTCCTCTGCTCTCCTCCCTTGTTCTTCTTCAAAGGTTGAAAAAAATGAGGATGGGGACCAAAAGATCGAACAAGATGGCATCAAACCAGAAGATAAAGCTCATAAGGCAGCCACCAAAATCCAGGCCAGCTTCCGCGGACACATAACAAGGAAAAAGCTCAAGGGGGAGAAGAAGGGAGATGCTCCGGCATCTGAGACTGATGCCACTGACAAGAAGGAGGAAGGCCCTGCTGATGGAGCGGCTGAGAACAAAGAGGCTCCCACTGCCACAGAAGCTGCTACCGCTGACAGTGCCCAGGTGGAGGAGGGCAGCAAAGACAGCAGCGCGCCAGCGGAGGAGAAAAAAGGGGATGGAGCCGCCGACACGGGCTCAGAGCAGCCAGCCCCGCAGGCTGCCGCTCCTGCTGCCTCCTCCGAGGAGAAGCCCGCTGCTGCCGCTGCCGAAACGGAAAGTGCCACTAAAGCTTCCACTGATAACTCGCCGTCCTTGAAGGCTGAGGAAGCCCAAGACAAAGAGGAGCCTAAACAAGCCGACGTGCCTGCTGCTGACACCACTGCCACCACCACCACCCCTGCTGCAGAGGATGCTACTGCCAAGGCAACAGCGCAACCCCAAATGGAGACAGTGGAGAGCAGCCAAACCGAAGAGAAGACAGGTGAGTGGATGTCTCACTTAGGGAATGGGGATCTTCACAAACGGATACCTCCCTTGGTCTCTTGGGGATGCCTCTGAGGTTGGCCAAGGATTAACAAGGGAATCCCCTTGCTGGGCCTTAGGGGTGGAGGGAGCTGCATATTCTTCTTCCCTGCTTCCCGGCATCTTTTGGAAACACTGCTCCTCCTCTCAAGGCTTCTGTTCCTCTAGGTGGAGGAGCTATCCAGCTCCTTTTGCTATGGTGGCCAGAGAGTGTCAGGGAGGCTTGGAGGAGCCTGAGAATGTTCCCTGAGCTCTTCATATGCTAAAGAGGTTGATGAACCTTCCCAGTCATACTAGCACAGACAACTGCAGTGGGGCAGCAAAGCAGGCCCAGCTGATACCTGCTCACTGAGGGCTGCCAACTTGAGCTGAAAATCTCACAAGACAGTTCTCATACTGCAAGAGGCTATTTAGTCTTACTGGTGGGATGCTCAAGAAGGGCCCTTTTCCCATCTTCTTGTGAATGGATGAGATTCCTGGCAAACCACATCTTAGTCAGGAACATGTTTTTATCAGCATTGCTTGTAATTCCATCCGCACGAATACTAGCCACTGCACTTGGAGTAGCCCATTACAGCCATAGTTGCATGAAGCTGTTAGACCTGTCAGCTGGGTCAGACCCTCATGGTAAGAGGATAAGTTGGGGAAAGGGAAGATTAAAGGCTCTGACAGCCCAGTGAGTGAGGACAGAACAGAACATTGAGTACAAACAGTCATTCTAGGAGATGTTTTCAATTCTTTGCTCTTGCCTGAGTGCAACACTGCTTAACTAGTTCCCCTGGGAAGAGGTGGAAAGTTTTGAGAGCAAAAGTGAACATTTTTGATAGAGGCATAGTGTTTACAAACCATAAAGAGCCGGTTTTGAATTGTGATACTGAGCTGGGTAGAAAATGCATCAAAGAATTGAGGATACTTTTGCTCTTGTTCTTTACCTTCCTTACGTTATCAAAGAAAGACAAGGTAAACAACACAATAGCATCAGAGGTATGCACCACATGTGCAGAGGCAGTGTCAAGCATAACTGGCCTCCACATTCATGAGACATTCAGTTGTATAGGTCATTCTTGCATTTGTTAGCTTGTTGGGGTAAAAATGGGTTATATCACCTTGATATTCCTGAACAGCCTGATGTAAGCCTTACCGTCCAATCTTGCACTTACTGGTGTTTCTCCATCATTTCATTTGGTCCACCACTTTTTTCCCACAAATGACAATTCCCACTCTCTAAGCTTCGTAGCTAATTTGGGACTTCAGGCGACTCTGTTCCTGCTCAATAAAGTGGACAGATAAGAAAGAATAGGTATCCAAAAGGACAGATAAGCACTATAAAAGGAGCTCATGTAGATCATGCGTGATTTAATATATGGACAAAGGGACCAGCTTTCAAGAGCATGAGCCTGAACTGAATGTACACAGTAACAGAGTTACTGTTTTTACCTCCATTCATGTAAACATTTCTAGAGATAAGCCTTGAAGTTGCATTGTCCAAGTTGGTTTTTTGCTGTCCAGGTCTCCAACCCTTTGTTTTTAATTTGTATGATGAGTTGAGTGGCAAAATAAATGTCATGTGATTTGTGGAATCTAATTTGGCATGTTGCATGCTATACTTGCATTGTTTTTATACTTGGGCAAGGGTATAAACATCAATGGCAAAAATAGGACAGAGTGAATCAGTGCTTTGGGGTTCTCTGTGAAGAGGATAACGAGT
Source organism: Psilopsiagon aymara (assembly GCA_024733675.1). Taxonomy (NCBI): domain Eukaryota; kingdom Metazoa; phylum Chordata; class Aves; order Psittaciformes; family Psittacidae; genus Psilopsiagon; species Psilopsiagon aymara. Next base: position 7,994 of record JANRGW010002924.1, on the reverse strand, counting down.
GATAATTAACTCTTATTTCAGACCTGGGGTGCCTTAAACAGGAATAGTGATTCTGCTTTGAATTAATGTTCTATTTTTATTCAGGTTAATGTGCTCTAATAGAGAGAGGTAGGAAATTCATAGTAGCAGCCTATTTCATTTGCTTAATGTTACCTCATTTGAGTCACCAGTCACCGAGATTGGTTTAGTTCTATGCGATATTCTAAATTATTTGCAGGCATTTTCCCCATGCTCTTGTTGGCTTTAAAATCATCTGAAGTGGCTGACCATTCATGGCCACATCATTTGAAGTGACTATTTAAATGCACAATTTCACATGCATTTGCACATGATGCTGTTACTTATGTAAATATCTGGCCAACAGAGTTAAGTTGGAAAATCTAAAATTAAATACGTATTTTAAAATGAGTTTTCAGTGATTGTCTGAGTGTTCAAGACCAGGATGTGCATCCCTTTATACTTACTCAATATGCATACAGGGATATTCAAGCTTGCCAATGTTTGCAGAAAGCAAACATTGCAAGTGTGTGGCCACAGTCAAACTGATAGTCTCTTTAAAATGTTAATGAATATAGATTTTTTTCCTGTCCCAGTTTGATATCAGCCTTCCAATCACATACTCAGACAGCTGGGTAGGTGCCCTCAGAGCCATCCAAGAAAGGAATGCAAAAAAGGTTGAACAGGCCTTCTTGTCCATCTGAGGATGAAGGGGTGTATTCTGGAATACACCTTGCAGAACACATAGCACAATGTCCAGAATGTAAGAAGCTGCTTTCTCCCTAAAGAATATCTCGCAAAAGAGCATCATCACAGTACAGAAGTTCCCAAGGAGAGGAAATAGTTCCTGACAGAAAGCCTTTCTTCTCTTTTTCCTATCTTAATCCTGTTGCTCCCTCTCATCTCTTTAAATGTCCCTGTTTCTCTTTTGGTACTTACTCTTCCCATAGACTTAAAAACATTAGCCATGTCTTGGCCTTTCTCCCAGTCGAAACACCGCACTGGTGGTCATTCATAGCAGAGAGAGGGCTACCAAACATCTGCCACTCCAATAGTCCTCCAGGCTGGGGGCAGATCCTCTCTCAGCTCCATCAGTCCTCTTGTCTTTCAAAGGTCACCTCTTATCGTTCCTGTGATCGAAGATTGGCACAGTAGTATGCGGTGTCAGGCTGCCAAAAATAAATCAAATTGGCTACCATCCAGTGTCACGGGTTGGCTGATTGCCATGGCATGCTTGGCTGCTACGCCCATGAGGCGTGCTGGCCCTGCTACTTGCGTGCAGTAATGTTCATCTGCCTTGCATTTACTACAACGGCTCTATAGCATTAGCCATGGACATCTTTGGTGCAAACACAAGCAAAAGGGCATTTCATTTCTATCCAAAAGTGATTCTTGCCTTCATCTAAGGGTGGGATGAAAAAGAAAAGAAGGGAAAGGAATAACTCACCAGATAGAGAAATGCATGGGTTTTAATGCTCAATATTTAATGTTTATGGAGTTGGGGAGAGGCTGGTTGATTCTTTATACCGGTTGCTAACTCCTCTGACAGCCCTCAGCTCTCCTCGTTGTTCAGTTCCACATACTCTACCTGTCTGTTGGTAATATCTTAGGAAACCAGTATTAGTTGATCTGGAACCTCAGGCATTCCCAGTTGTACAGTAGGGCAGATTCTAAGCTATCCTTGATGTATCAAGAAGTAGATAGGATAAGGATATGGATTCCAAAGTGGGCTTTCTTCAGTGGCGATGAGGGATTGATGTAAGAAGGAAAATCTCTTCATTCTTTTCACATCTTTTGAGTGACTTATGCCAAAAAAAGTGTTCTTTTATCTGAGCATCCTCACCAAGACTTAGGTTTATAAGCTTTCTTGTTACGATCCAGCTTCTGCCTCTTTGGTGTTGGTGTTCTGCTCAGAGAGGCTCCTTTAGAGGCCAGCCTGCTCAACAGAACAAAATTCAAAAGTGGCAGGAGGGAATTTTTACATGGATGAGGAGGTGAGATTTATTCCAATCTAGACTGCATTGGCTTAAATCTGGACAGTCTCCATCGAAGTCACTGTAAAGGGTCTACATTAGCGTGGTTTTAAAGTAAGATTGGCATCCAGCATATCAGACTATAGAAGAAGATGGGCTACTGTGTGCCTTATGGGCAGGAGAGGAGGTGAATGTCACACAGTGTTAGATCCTCTTTGGAATGTCACACAGTGTTAGATTCTCTTTGGAATGTCACACAGTGTTAGATTCTCTTTGTACTTTCCCAGGTTATCGAGTCTCACCTCCAGATTTGGCTAGCTCTCACATCAAAAGCACTCTCAGATTGTCAGGTAAGAATACAACAAAGCCCAGAAATGTGAACGAGTAAATTGTGCCTAAGGAAACAAATGGATCTTCTTTTGTTGGGAAATGAGGAATGCTTTCTCCCACTTGATGAAATAGCTTTACAATGGAGCAGTTTCACAGATGAAATGAAAAATCAACCAGATGACAATTGCTTTGCATCTAAGTGGGCCAGCAGTTCCCCCAGGGCCCTGTAACCTGCAAGCGAGGAGCACTGGAAGGCACCATCATCTCTTTGCTTCCTGAGAGGGAGCAAGTCCCTATGGATCCTTTTTATGGCTTAGAGTTGAATCAGCTCTTTGTTTCCAGTTCAATCAGCCTATTGATGGAAAGACAATACTTGCTGCACCTGGGGAGCACTGACTGTATAAAGATTTGGAAAAGGAGACTGTCTATTGTCAGGTAGCAGCCAGAAGGTACCGCCTGCGCTCTGCAAGAGGACTGTGGTTGTGTAAGTGGAATTTTAGCCTTGGCCCATGGGTAGCTGGCATGAGACGCAACATCCTCACTGCCATCGCTGTTTCATGAGAGCTTATCTCTGCTGCTACACCTGGCAGCTGAGGAGAGCAATGCAAATACAGTACTCTTCCCATGACTGCCCCAGAGGGAACAACTCTAAGTAAGCGTGCCAGCATTTTCTTGTCTGTAGTACTACTCCAGCAACAAAGTAGGTCTATGAATGTGATTTTGGTTACCTGTAACATGCCGAAAGGTGTCAAAGTGTGTGCTCTGTCCTCAGTTGCTCTGAAATTTTTAATCTTTGCATTAGGTATGCAAGGGAATAGGATCCTCATGTCTGACTCCATGTGCTTTATAGCCAAAACCCATTGTGACTCACCTATATCAGCATCAGCCAGGTTGTACTGGGCTTTGAGCAACCTGGTCTAGTGGAAGGAGTCCCTGCCTATGGAAGGGAGTTTGAAACCAGATCTTTAAGGCCACTTCCAACCCAAACCATTCTATGATTCTATGGGCACTGCGTGTGTATTTCACAGCCTGCTTTGCACGTGAGGGGCAGAGGGAGGAAAGTGGAATGTTACAGTTTTCCAGAGAATAGGAAACCTACACCCTACCTGCTCCAGGTGCAGGATTTCTTCCTCTGTTGCGGTGAGATACTGTCTCTGGCCCCATGTGTGCATCAGGACTGCTATTTTCTGATGAGATGCAGTTTGTCCCATACAGTTGGGAACTGCATTAGTGGGCTAGTGGTGGAACAGAATCTGACCTCTTCTGATGAACTCTTAGGTGGCACTAAGCATATTTACCAATGATTTACTGACTCTGGAAAAGGCCTTTTGAGGAGAGCAGGTTAACCTCTGTTTTGCCCCAAGGAGGTACCAGTTCTCGAGGGATTTCAGTAATAAACTCATGGACACTCAAGGCTGGTTAGCTGTTTTATTTTATGAAGGATGGAAATTATAGGAGAGGTGACAGCAATATCTTTCATCCCTTCTAATGCTGGGAACCATGACTGCTGCGGTACCAACCTACCCTTCTTCACTGATCATAGCACACTGCACAGGGTTCCTGTTGGTCGGGAGTTGGCAGGCCTCAGTCTTCTTTGTATCTTTATATTGTTCTTCCAGCTGCACAGAGCTATCAGTTTTGAACCTGTACACTAACAGATATACCAGGGTTCACTGAGAGCATTACAGTCTGACGCACCTCCATAGGAGGGAGCTCTCACAAGCAGTGCATACAGATGTTGTTTAAGGCCATGCATAGTCATATGGTATGTGCTCATGTTGTACAGTGGTCACACATCTAACACACGGCTCTCTACATCCAATACTGATGGTTAAAATCCACTTAGTTTTTCTCAAAATCACTGTCTCCTTGTTACAATGTTTTCCATAGTGGCCCACTACAAGTGCACTTAGATCATCTTCACCCAAATTCTCATATGGAAGGAAGGCTTTCTGCCATAAATGATAACCAAATCTTCTGCTGAGAAGGGCTCACATAGCAGACCAGGGGACAGCATAGGCAGACAATGAAGTTTAAGTGGCAGCTGTTTGCTGTAGCCATGCTCTTCACCACCACCAGTGTCATCTCTACACCGGGATCAAATAGGCTGAACTTTTCAGGTAGATATAAGCTTGCAGAGTATCAGCTGGGATTTACAGCTCCAAGGAGCAGTACTTGAAAGGCAGCAGTACTGACTGTCTGATACAGATGACTGCCATATGCAGAAGGAAGGGATTGGGATAGTTCACCAGGTCAGCACAATCAGATTAGTTAGACATTTCTCAAGAGCTCTATGATAGGTGCATTAATACTGGATTATCAGTGGCAGTGCAGTGATCACTTCCAATCTCTGCATCAACTCCATGGGCTCTGGCAAGATGAAGTTGTACCTCCAAGGGTCCATGCAAATAACTAGTAGAGGAACATAGAAATTGCCAATCTGAGTCAGACCTAACGTCCATTTATTGTACTTCCCGCAGTGACTAGCACCAGATACTGCTATGGGCAGATTTGAGGTAAACTGCTTCTCTATTAGAACTCATCCCTGTCCTAGGATTTAGTTTCACAGTTAAAAGCATGATGTATTCTTTGTTTTGATACTAAATGTAAATGTGGCTTTATATGACATATATATAAACGCACAATATCCTATTGACTGTCAACAGCTTCCCGAGCTCCAACTAACTGTACAATAGCCAGAATGTTCAGCAATGAATTGGCCACCATTGCCTTAAGGATCTTTCTGTACTTGTGTTATGTTACAGAAAGAGCAAAAGCTCCTGGTAACCCTACTTTATGCCACTGATTATTGTCTATAGCCTCATACAGTATAAGCATTTGCACATAGAGCATAGTACCATAGCCCTTGGTGAATATCTCTTTCCTGAAGAAAACACAAGCAATACTTTCAGTTGCTTTTTATATGAAATGATTCCTATGCTTTTTAGCATCTGTTACTTTTGCCTGCATGCTTTTTAAATCTGCAGACGTCCTTTATGAGATGTGCTGACAAATGCTGTACATGTTAGTCCAGAAAAGGCTGTACATGCATTTCCAGAAAGGCAGTGTTTCTTCTGTTTTGCTCCTCATCCACACCAACATCTTTGTTTTCTGAAAACAGCTTCCCAATGAGCACTGATGTCTGCAGTGACATCCAGGTCCATTGTGGAGTTGGGAGTTCTCTTCTTTGTAAAGGCGCTGCACAAATATCTTATTCAGACATATGATGGTTTATGAGACTGACAGTGGGCAAGAGAATGAAGGAAAACATAGGCAGTGACAGGAGGCTTACAGGGCAAGCATTAGATCTGTGGGGTTGGTTCCACCTCCAGTTCTGGACCTCCAATAGACCTGCGAAAGACCAACTTAAGCTCAATTTGAACAGTGTCAATATTATTTCTCAAAGCCACATTCATGCTGCAGGCATGGCTTAAAGGAGGGCTCCCTCAATTCGCTAGCTTTCCTCTCTGCTGGCATTGACTGTCAGACAGAAAGTAGAAGATACACTTGACAATAATGTATGGGGGAAAACTGAAAAATGGAGATTGATGCTGTTGTGTGCTTAGGTGTTCTCTGAAGGGGAGTCTGGTCTGGTTTTGCAGTTTACCAGAACTGTGACTTTCATCCTAGTTCTGTATTCCTTGCTAAGGGCTCCATTTGCGTACCCTTTAAGTCTGTACCATGTAAACCCCTTGCCTTTATCATCACCAAATATATACATATACATACACATACACATACACATACACATACACATACACATACACATATACATATACATATACATGTGTGTGTGTATATATATATATATATATATATCAGGAAAAAGTTCTTTATTGTGAGGGTGGTGAGGCGCTGGCACAGGTTGCGCAAAGAAGTGATAAATGCTCCACCCCTGGCAGTGTTCAAGGCCAGCTGGGGCAGAGCCTTGGTCAACATGGTCAAGTGCGAGGTATCCCTGCCCATGGCAGGGGATTGGAACTGGATGATCTTAAGGCCCTTTCCAACCCAAACCATTCCATGATTGTAAATGTGAATGTGATCTGTGGAAGTGTTTCTTTTTCCTCCGTGTGTCCTTAGCTACATCATGGTCAGCATGAGACACTAGGATAGAGCTGAAATCTCAGCTGAGGTCCTGGGAGCCAGGAGCCCATGTTGGACACCTGCCCTGTGCAGGGCTGCAGGGTAGCCAGGAGAAGAGCTATGGAAATCTGGACAGGGTCCAGAGATGTAAAGGAAAATGCTCTTCTAATGATAGGAAAGATGAGACTCAAGGCTTCATGTAAATAAGTCTTAGATAGAGGTCATAAGGTCCCAATTACCCAGGGTTGAAAGGACCACACGCTTTCCAGCTGTATCTTGAGGCAATAGCAAATGAGTCCTCTTTTCATGATGAAAGAAAGCAGAAGGTGGAAGACACTATTCAACCTCTCCATCTTCCTTCTGCAAAGCACAGTAATTGGGAATGCTAGTAATGATAACTGGACATTACCTGTAACCTACAGGGCTTAATGAAGAAGAAAATCTCTCTGACATTTGGAAGAGCATCCGAATCGCAAGGCTAAAGTGCAGTGCTGCAGAACCATAGCTGATAATGTATTGTGTGTACAGGGCGAGGGATGGGAGGGCAGGAGCGAGAGCTGTGACCGGCCTGCGGGGGCATTCCCCAGTGCTGCTGGCTTTGGCAGAACCATCTTAGCAGCTGTGAAAGATGATTCAAAGACCTCACTGTATAACCATCTGAAGAGATGGAGCATGGAATGATGTAAAAGCATTTTAAAGTCGGGGTGGTGGAAAGTACTTTCAGAAACACCTTTGCTTTGTTCTTGAAAACTCTGGGCACCCATTGATTTGGAAATGACACAGGTCTCTAAGAGGGAGGTGTGAATGCAAGTTCATATGGACTAACTACATAACTGCCAAGATTTTAGATAAGACCCCATTCCCTAACTGAGTGTGGGTATTTATTCCAGCTTAGAAATCCTGTGTTACCTATTCCAGAATTTCTCTTCCAAATTCCCCTTCTTCCTCCCCTCTTTTCCAGTCAGCTTGGAGGCAGCACTTCATCTCTAGCTGAAATATAAGCCTCACCAATTTATGTAAGGCGAGGATTTCACCTGTGATTTCAGCATTAGTGTCATAAGCAATTCAGAGTAATCTTCAGTCAACAGTGGTGAAACAAAGGCTGTGCCACAGGAGATCAAGCCCTGGGCTGGAGCCTGCCCTGCTGCACTTCAGAAAGACGTGTGAGTTGAAGAGGTCTGTGGTCCTCATCTTTGACCTGCTCACAAATTGTATGTTTCTTCCCTAGGAGAGACTCAGTGCAATATTGTAATATTGGTTTTATGCTTTCCCTTGTGGTCAGAAGGGATGGAAATCTTCCTCATTCACAGGGTCTGATCAGAGGGCTGCTCTGAGGTTATCTTCAGTAGGGCTGCTGCAATTGATATCTGCAACAATTCTGTCTGGCCCTTTGTCTGCATTCAGCTGGTACACTGGGAATCCAGATGGTGAAAACAGAGGTAAAGGTGAGCAAGCATGTCTGTCAGCTACATCTCCTGACCTGGTATCATACCTCAGTCCTACATCTGTCTCAGGGTACACATATAGATTAGACATCAGGAAGAAGCTCTTCCCTGTGAGGGTGCTGAGGCGCTGGCACAGGGTGCCCAGAGAAGCTGTGGCTGCCCCATC
>JANRGW010002921.1:46294-86572 GCA_024733675.1 Psilopsiagon aymara | reverse complement strand
CCTTCTGGGTAACTGCCCCCAGTTTATATAGTGGGCATGACGTGCTGTGGTATGGAGTACCTCTTTGGTTAGTTTGGGTCAGGTGTCCTGTCTGCTTCCTCCCGGCTCCCCCTCCTCCCTGATAGAGCATGAGTCTTGGAAAGTCCTTGGTCAGACTGAACATTACTGAGCAGTGACTAAAAACATCAGTGTTACCAGCACTGTTCCCAGACTGAGAGTCAAAAACACAGCACTGCACCAGCTACTAAGAAGGAGAAAAAAAATGACTGCTGCTGCTGAACCCAGGGCAGCAGCATAACTTCATGTTCATGGATCATGGTGGAGAAACCCAAGGGAGAGCTATGAGACACAGCCTTGTTTCCCTAGCTGCACAAGTGGAAAGCCACAGGGGAAACACTGGGGATCAGGTCCAAAACCCAAATGTTCACTCCCTCCTGTACCACATAGGCTTAAAGACATAGCAATACATGGACTCCTGCCCTGCATGTACCATCCCAATGGAAAATACTGTCTTATTCAGGAAAATCATAGCTGCCCTAACTTCCCTCACCCAGTACAGGCAAGTTGCCCTACAGTTTCATTACTGATAGCACAATCTGCTCCCTGTGGGCAGTATACATGGATCCAGGCCTGAACTGTGGAGAAACCCTGCATCCTACCCTCCCCAGCAGATCAGCAAGTGAAAGCTTGACTGCCAGAAAGTCCATGGGAGGCCATGGAGTAAATCAGGAGGAGCAAGTGGTTCTGAGGTCAAGTGGTACCTCATGCAGCAGCAATGACCATGCAGAGCTGGAGGACAGCTATCACAGAAAGTGCCTACCAGAAATTGCTTAGTTGCACTGAGAGTCCTGCTGGTAGAAGGCCTCTGCAAAATCCAATGGTATTTTTTCATTCAGGTCACTCATTCCCCTACAGATCAGATCAGATCTGCTTTGATCAGGTCAGTCCAACAACGTCCTCCTTGAGGACCCCTGTCTGTGGCTGCAGGAAGTCAGTCAGGCAAAGTGGTAGGAAGCTCATCCCTATGTCCTCAACATCAAGGCTGAGCCCTTAAAGTAGAGGCAGTCAGGCCAACAGGGTCAGAGAGTTCTTTGAAATGGGGCCAGTGGGGTAACTGAGAGCCCTGGGGCTCTGTTTTGGCTCTATTTTTCCTCAGTCTTCTTGGTTTTTATTGTCTTTAGGGAGAGATGCCTCATGCACCTTCTTTTACAGGCTGTGATACCACAGACTTTAGCAAGTGGAAGAGCAAATAGCTCTTAGCCCAGAGTTGCTGCCATGAATAGCTGGCAGAGAGATCTGAGGTCTGACTTACTTATAGCTTGTTTAAGAAGAAAACCAGGCCAGCGTGTGGCTTGTAATAATGCTCCCAGCCTTTCTCCCAGTATCGTGACCCATCTCTTCTGGGTGCAGTGAATATGATTGACTCCGGGATTGCACATTGCCCCCATGATCAATGAGGAGCTTTCTTCTCTGCGTGGTGCCTCATGTGAGCTGCTTTCACTCCTTCCCTTCTGGTTAAGCAAGGCCTGCAGAGTGCATGCAGGGCAGGGGAATCTCTATGGCAAACCCCTTGCTGCTAGTGGTCCTCTCTGCTCCTTCTGCCTCCATGTACCAAGCCTGGACTGTAGTACTTGCAGCTGGAGTTTCTCACAGCTATGAGTTGGTCCCCACTGTAAGGGGAGGCGTAAGGAAGAGAGGAATGACCAGCTTGCATATCTTTTCTGGGGCTGTGCTCACTTCCTGGAGCCTGTGGTCCCAGACATGCAATATAATGGGAGCTGGCTTTCAGGAATTTATTGCCAGGAGCTTCTCTGTGTGAGGCTGATGAAGATTGCTATCCCCTGACCACAGGAAAAGGCTTCACACTTGTCAACCAGAAAGTATTTTTACAACACATGCCTTCCTCTGGATTCATTGACCTGTAGCAGGATCCTTCCCGGACCCTTGTTGTTTCACCTCATAGACAGAGCACCCTCCCCATCATGGCCCATCCCTGTCTAACACGGAGCAGCAGCAGCTGCTCACCTCTAGGACAGGTTGGTGAGGAAGGTGTCCCAGGTCTTGCACCCAGCTGCCCAGGCAGCTCGCAGGCACCCAAAGATACACTTGGCAGGAGCTCAGGGTGTGACTGAACTCCCCATGGCCATTTGGATGGAGGCCGCAGGGGGCCACACAGCACTGATAAAGATGAAAGTGGAGATCATCACATCATGGAGACTGGTATCTTGTGTCAACAGTCGAGAGAGTAAACACTTGCTGTGGGTGGTGGGCAGAGAACTTCCAGGAAGCACTAGAACAACACGCGTAGTCAGAGCTTCTGATTGGGGTTCCCAAGGGCCACATGGAGTGACCAAGAGAGGCACAGGTACAACCAAACCTTTTGTGACTGAATATTCAGGAGACACTGTAGGACATCACACATCCTGCCTGTGTGCTCAAAAAGGGGGAAGATGCTTTGCAGTGTCCTGGAGAGCAGGAACAGAAGAGTAATACATCCAGTGTGTGGCCCTGTTGACCTCCACAGTGATACTGGCCACACTGCAGTAATCTGCTGTGCCACACACATATCAGATGGCAGGCTTGCTCTGCAATGTGGTCATGGGATCACAGGGATAATTAAGGTTGGAGGTGACTTCGGGAGGTCATCTAGTCTAGCTTCACACTGAGGTATGGTTAGCTTAAAGGATATACATGAGGCAGCTAAGTTGACACTAAGAATAAGTATTAAGGGGGGCTTGACTGAAATGCTGCAGTTTTATGAGAGAAATCCCATTCACTATGTAATGTCATATGAAGAGACAGATAGGGTGCTCTAGTTCTTTACTGGAGCATCTAAACAGCAACACAGATACAGCCAGGGACAATGATAACAGCCAAGAATGAAGATTTGTTCATTCACTGCTCTTGCTCTGGAATTACTGCAGTAATTCCTAGGGTGCAGTGTTATCAGCACTGTTCTCAGACTAAAGCCAAAACACAGCACTGCACCAGCTACTAGGAAGAAAATTAGCTGTTACAGCTGAAACCAGGACACTTACTAAAAGCGTTTGGCTTCATGGCTGCAGGGACGTTCCCCTCTCCAGTCTCACCATGCACATGCCTAGTATCAAAGCTCCTGCCAGACCTCCTAGCTGCAACTTTTTAGCACTTCCACTGATGAAATAAGCTACTAATTTCTGAGCAATTGCTTATGACTGTTCATTAATGTAGGTGACCTAAAAGTGTCTTCCCAGCAGTAGAAGCATGATGTTTAATTTTAAAGCTTCAGACCTCCTCCACGCATGCCTGACTTCCCAAAATGATGATAAAATCTGCACCTTTATCTCACCTACAGCTTGCAATTGCTCTTGATCCTGAGCAAACCTAGCTTCCTTGGCCTCCCATGTAGTCTCTCTGCCAGTGAGATCTCTGTGAATGCACCTTGCACTTTCAACAACGATGGTGATCTTTCTGGCTTTTTTGACTTGCGCATTGTTTGCACATAGCTTCTTCACAGCTTCTAGCTCAGGTGTTATTTCTTAGAGTTCCTAATATGTTAGTTAAGAAGCTGCTCTCATGGAAACATTGATGGTTTTCCTTTTTTTTCTTCAATGGCTTGGTGTTAATCTAAGACAACTTCTTCATGCGGGTAATAATCCAATAACCAGGTGTAGTCACAAGATAGTTACCTCTATAGTCATATTTCATGTAGGATTCAGAAGGCTACAACAGCTCCAAGCACTTCACAGAGATCAGGTAGACATTTTAAGCAGGAAAATTGAAAGTAATGGCAGAAGGAAGATGCCAACTCTTTTAATACCAGTCAGTTCTTCTTGTTTAACTGGACAAACAACTCCTTTGCTCACAATCTTATATACATTTCAAAAGACTGAGTTAACACAATTAGAAATTTAACTACCATTTCTAGACCCTTGGGAACAGAGATGTTAATAGAGATCCTGATTTTGTGCTTACATGGGAAAAAAGGAACAGGAATTAGTTGCTGGCAGTTGGGTTGACTGGTTGGTTGTGCTCTTATCCTGCAGGCTGTTGAACACAAATAGCTCCCTGTAGACACTGGGAAACCTAGAGATGAGTTCAAAGAGCAAGGTCCATAACGTATGACTGGGCTCTCCTCTGATTGTGCCTTTCAGATTTCAACCCTCAGCAGATTTGCTGTCTCCCTTCTTAGAATTGTGGTTAGATATTTTTCTTCCCAAGCTGGAAAAAATTTAGGGTTTTTTTCCACTCTCCCATAACATAAAAGTGACTAGATGTCTTTGCTAAAACTTTCACTCACACAGGCAGATTTAACCTTCAGGCAAACTCCAAGCATGGAAAACTCCATCTCTAAAGGTGAGTGTTTTGGAAAGTTAGGAGAGTGTGAAAAATAGGGGCTATAATGGAAAGTATTTCTGCAGGAGTAGGCAAATGATTGTATTACCATATTGGATTCCTTCTCCACAGTGTTTCGTATTTCAAGCCAACCCTGTAAGGCACAGTGCACCAAAGACAAACAGAGCCAATAATGAACTGACCAAAATTCAACGTTATTCCAAGAAACATAATTGAGGTGAAGTAAGTTATGTGGAATGGAAGTTGAGGTTAACTGAACACAAAGACAAAGGAACTTGTGCAGTTTTGGGTATGTGTAGTAAATACCTTTGTATCTCGTACAAATTGGAGATTGCCATGCAGAAAGTACATACCCTGGGCCAAAACAGTGGTTGGTCTTAAAAATACTTCAATTGTCTTCAAAAACTAAATATTGTTTCTCTAGGATTTGTGTTTGTGTAGCTTCAAGATGTTCCACAGGAAACTCTGTAGAGTGCCAATGCTAAGATAAAATTACCCTACTATCTGAGGCAGAACTGAAAAGTTTAAAAGAAAGGCTCCTTTACCTCTGAGACAAGGTCCCTGATGAGTCTTACAGAGATGGCACTTCTAAAGTTGTTAGTTGAGAAGTATGTGCTCCCCATTCCACCTTTCTAACAGAGTCTCTTCCTTCTTGGTAGCTGTCTGATGGCTTTTTTATCCAAACCATGCTTTTGCAATTTGTTAGTTTGCCTTTCCCTGTACACTCCTTTACTGAAGGAGAGAGATAGGATGGAGAAGGACTGCAGAGATCCATAAGCAATGGCCAAAATGATATTTCAAATCTCAAGTCCCTTTTAGGTGCATGGCTGAACTGAGTAACTTTTTGCTCCCTTGGGCTGAGCACTCCTGTATTGTCCTCTCCACTTTGCAGTATTTTTTACTTCGCAGCATGAGCTGCCTTATGATCAGTAAGTGAAGAGCTACTTGGACCCAACCATTCTAGGCTTATACTTAAAGACAGTTACCTGGGGAGATGGATCCTATTAGCTGTTGTATATACAGTACGGAAACCTTCATTAAACTGCTCACACTAACTAGGCAAGAATGAAACAAGTGTTTTTAGAGTGTGACTCACCTGGCCAAAAATAGGCAATTGATTTAGAATAGATGAAATATTCAATATTTTATCTGCTTTTGCAATTTTCCTCTGTACTTCATGGGTCCCCAAGTCCTTCAGATTTGAAAGATCCCTACACCATGATCCTGTACAATGCTTAAGTCCCCAAACCTTCCCTGACAGGAGTCCGTGCTTTCTTTCTCATCCTGGCAGGCCATTTTCTTGCACTGTCATGGCTCTGGGAATCAGGCTGTACATTCACCAAGTCTTGTTTCTCTCTGTTCTTCAGCCTCACAGAGACATGTGGAAACCAAACGCAGAACAAAAGAGCAGCTGAAGAAGGGAACAGGACATATGTCTCTATTATGAGAGATCATCTAACACAGAGGTCTCGCCTACTCATGCACTCTCAAACCTTCAAACCCACGCTGTAGCCCCTTGAGGTGGGTGTACATCAGGGCAACTGTTCAAACTGCATGTCATGGAACATGGATGTCACAGAACATGCATGTCATGGAACAAGGATGCTAACAATGAGGTCTGGGGAAACCAGGAGATGTTTGGAAGTCTGTGGGAAGTTTGGGAGATGTCTTTCTCTTGCCCTCTCACTAATTAACCTACCATCTTTTCTTGGCACATCTGATTTTCTTGAGTCACCTGCACAGGAAGGACTCCACTGTGCAACAATGGCACAAGTCACTGCTGGCCTGGGTCCCATTGTAGCAGAAGGGTGGGGCACAGGGCACAGGGAAAGGGTCACTTGCATTTACGATTGCCCATTTCTACTCCTTCCTCCTTCAATTCCCTGCGAACATGTGACCCTGTCCCCAAGGCTGCTCTTCTTTTGTCACATTGTTGTGGTTTAAACCCAGTCGGCAAATCAGTCACACAGCCCTCACTCACTCCTTCCCTTCCTCCCCCTCTGCTCCTGGAGGGATGGGGAGAAGAATCAAAAGAATGTAACTCCCATGGGTTGAGATAAGAGCAGTCTGGTAACTAAGGTAGAACACAAACCACTGCTGCTACCACCAGTAACAATAGTGATAAGGGAAATAACAAGGGAAGAGAATACAACCACTCACCACCCACCGACCAATACCCAGCCCGCCTGAGCAGTGATCTCCATTCTGGGTAACTGCCCCCAGTTTATATAGTGAGCATGACGTGCTGTGGTATGGAGTACCTCTTTGGTTAGTTTGGGTCAGGTGTCCTGTCTGCTTCCTCCCACCTTTCCCTCCTCCCTGATAGAGCATGAGTCTTGGAAAGTCCTTGGTCAGACTAAACATTACTGAGCAATAACTAAAACAAGCGGTGTTATCAGCACTGTTCCCAGGCTAAGGGTCAAAAACGCAGCACTGCAGCAGCTACTAAGAAGGAGAAAAATGACTGCTACTGCTGAACCCAGGACACACATTTACTCCATAAGTGCAAACCCTGACATTTTCTGGGCTAATCATACTCCTCTGCAGAGGTTGATCTACTTACCAGAGTTTAGTTCAGGATGGTCTTTTTGCCATCCATAGTCACTGTATCGAGGTTGCTGCTGCTCCCTTTGAATGGGGTGCTGTCATTTCAGTGGTGAAAACATCTTTTCTCCTGGTTCCCAGAGCACAGCAAGGGAAGCAATAATGGCCAGGAGCAGCTGACATTTTATTCTGTAATCTTCACCTGGGTTTCAGATGTGTGCCTTTTCTCTTGTAATGGCCAAGGAGATCTTGCCTCACATATGAGTATGACTGTGAGGTCTTTCAGGTCAATGTCTGTACAGAAGAGAAACCAGAATCAGATACTATATATAGCTTGTCTTGCACCTTTTCACTGTCTTGGAAGCAAGCTCTGGTGTCCTAACTAGCTGCCAACTGCACATCTGCATTCTCCTATGCCCCTTAAGGAACTTGCCTGCTTGTTTCCCTGAGCAGATAACATTCCAAGACCTCAGGAAAGCTGTGCTGGCTGGGTGAGGTGCAGAACAGCAGAAGCCATCCTGTGGACCAAGTTGTGAAGGACTGGAAGGAGAAAGGGCTGATTCAGCTTCACAGTTTGTTGGTCAAGGCCAAGTTCTACTTACTCACATCCATGCAAGTTTGTGGGATCCATAAATTTGGCACAGTGCTGTTTCAGTGAGGTGCGGGATATAAATATCTTGGTTTAGGTCTGGAAAGACAGACAGAGAGAGGGTTTCACCTAAGCTTCAGTGCAGCAACATGAGCTTCCCCAAGGAGCCTCTCTGAACCTGGAATAGTTGGCTACTGCACTGAAAGATAAAACAGTGAAGAGCTAACACAAGTTATAATGACTTGA
The DNA here is from genome assembly GCA_024733675.1 of Psilopsiagon aymara. Taxonomy (NCBI): domain Eukaryota; kingdom Metazoa; phylum Chordata; class Aves; order Psittaciformes; family Psittacidae; genus Psilopsiagon; species Psilopsiagon aymara. Next base: position 78,858 of record JANRGW010002921.1, on the reverse strand, counting down.
CTGGACCCAGATAATAATTTAAAGGCTAGTTTCCTGTGAGCCCAGCTGCAAGGGACTGTTGGGATGAAGCGCATCAACTTTGGCCCGTCAACACTGCAGTTATTCTGAAGCTATCTGGCCCACATTCACTCACTGGTTAGCTCAGCCATTTCTGAGCTCAGGAACATGCCAGCCCACCTCTGTCTCCAGTTCTCAGAAATGTTAGCTAAACAAGACTCAGCATTAAAGTGAGAGTAAAATGAAAGTAGAGCAGGGCAGGGAAAGGAGTTTGCTGTTGAAAATCGACTAGAAGGCAAAGAAAGCTTGGTCTTTATAAGTGTTTATTATAAAAACTACACGTGATAATGTATGAGCTTTAAGAGTTTAATGGGTGTACTTCCAGTAGATAAGAAAAAAAAGATAGGCTCTGCTTGACACGGTAGCTCCTGATGCCAATTTCATATCACTGAAATCCAGAGAAATTCTTGCACAGGTAATCATAAAGAACAGCAATGAAAATAGGACCATGTTAATAAACCATGTGAAAGTACCAGGTCCACCTGCTTCAAGTTTGCTCACTTGAAGTCATATCCATGAACACTGTACATGCTGATCAGACTCTCAGCTGAATCCTTTACTACAGCTTTACATTGTGAATACAAATAACCACTCTTGTTCTACCTGCCACAATCTTAAAAATTATACCAACGCTCCACCTCCCGTGAGCAAAGGTAGACAAAATCATGGCAGCCATGATATGCTAGCACTTTCTGGGGAGACTTTCAGTGCCATGGCTTGTCATGGAAACATTTAATTCCCTGCAATTTTTTTTGGTTAGCTATGCAGCTAAACATCTGTTTGTGCCTTTGAGAAACATCACCGACACTGCTACTACCTCAAGACGGGAAATTAAGAAGACATAGACAGGGAGACATTTTCGCACATGCATCTTTACCTTCACACATCTACCTTGTGTTTAAGGCCAGAAGAGAGTGCTGGAAATACAAACATCTGAGGTGCGTATGGAATACACTTTACATTTACCTTCTGGAAATCTCTACTGTCTGGAAGCCAAAAATCATCGTTTTCCTGCTTCTTTCTCACCATTTTTATTGCACTTACAGTGGCTCTACAGCTGGCGCAATTTAAAATAATACCATTTCCAAGGCATGGCAATGGTTGTGGCAGTTTGTTGCCTCATTTCTAATTGTCTCGTTTTGCCCTGCATCTACATGATTTAGAATTCTTTGTAGTGCTCATTACGTGGGTCTCCATTAAGTAATCCATAAAAATCTTTTAACCTAAGGTCAATGTTTGGCTTACAGTGACTATATTTAAATATCATTAGTGGAATTCTGCATTTCGATTAATCTATTCCATATAAAATAAACTCACTGTAATTTAATTTTTTTAACTGTAGGCAGAGTATGAGATTCACATTTCTTCAGTAAAACTGGGGGGGTGAGAATGTGATTTGATTACAAGAATAAATATAAGATCATATGACTGAAAAATTAATAGCTTCCCTTAGTCCAATTTAATCTATTAAAATAACTTTAGAAAAGTCTCAAGGCCTGAAATATTTGACTACTCTTCAGTAAACCAGCCAAACAGCTTAGCAGAGTCCCCTGGGGAAAATCCTTGATTGACTTTCTGCATGATAACTGAATACTTAAGTTTTCAACCTATAGCTTTTGCAACATTTTCTTACACATTCTTACATATTTTGAACAGCTGAGAATTTATTTGGCTTATTCATGCTGAAAAAAAATCTTGTGGATATTTCAGTGGAGTGTTTATTGTTAACTGAGTTCAGACTCCAGGACTAACTGATGTTTTCTATCCTAGATAAATTCACATTGAGAAAATGTCACAACTGAGTCCCATCAAATAGATCCCAATAGATCATTTAGATTTGGTGAGGAAAGATTTGTCTAAGGAAATCTTCAGTTAAAAAAATAAAACTTTATTACATCTAGTGAAAAATATAAAGCTCATTTTCCCCCAAAAAAATAATATGTGCAATATCCATTGAAAACTTGGCTTGAAAATCCTTATTGTGTGGGTGCGGAACATCTAAATTATTCAGTGTGTTTGCTGGTGGGAGGTGGAGTGCTATTCCACTGAGATACCACATAAAAACTATTCCAGGTCACTCCTGAAAATTACTCCAGACTAAAAGAACTAAAGGATCCAATAGTTTGAAGTTTAATTGCCTCAAATCCTATATGGCTCTCTGTTCTCCTTCACATACTGTTACCATCTGGGTAATAATGATAATGCAACCTATTGCAGGAGAATGAGTTGAGTCTTTAATGATTTCTCCTAGTAGAGTCTCATGCCTCAAAATGTCATGCACAATGCAGTACTCTGGATTGTTTTGGCTGGAGCTAAAGAACCTGAAGTGCTGTGGAGGAGCTTGTGTTGCCATTGAAAAAACATGCCAGTTTGAAGAAAGTCTCCAGTATTATCAGTCAAACACATCTTCTTGCCTTTAAATGCACTTTAACAAATTACCAGAAATTCCAAGGTGTTTCTCTGTAGTCTTTATGCTTTTAAGCCCTTAAGTAATAGCATTTAGTATAATGCCAACAAGCTACTGTCGGAGAACAAGTATATGTCCATAGTTAGGGTAAGATCTCCCTAGTGCAGTAGAAGACAGAAACATGCAGAAACAAATGTAAACCCTCCAATCATCATTCAACCTTATTATTGTGATTCCTTAAGAATACTTTAGCATCTTACAGCTAGTAGTCTGCTGAGGTAGAGCTCTGATGACACAGATGTTTCTTTAATGCAAAGAAAAATGACAGCATGAAAAAGTATTGTCAGAAAATCTTGTATGTAATAAAGATACACACTGGTTAAATACCTGAGGAAGTCTCAATGCTAGTCTTATTGTCATGAAGGCTACCTCCATAGTAGCAATGACAATCTGTGTCTGTCCTGAGGGATTCAATATAACCCCTTCTCCATTTGCAAGACCTACAGATGTATTTCCTGAAAAGTAAATAGATAAACCTTTAGTTAATGATCAACTTGTCCAGTACCAAAACTGGGAAAGGATTGTGTTTATTGCTTCAAATTTGCTCCATGCTAATTTCATGCTAATGACAGATGGCAGTGAGCCTTCCTGCTACACAGCCTGGAACACAGGTTATGTATACAGGTTCACCTGTTCTAAGTTGATAAAAAAGACAATCGAAGATACCTGCAGACACTTAAACACACAACCACTCACACAGTAGTGGAGTCCTCAAGAATGGAAGGTTTCCTTCAGGGACTGACCTGATCCTTCCTTTCAAACACCTACCTTTCTGATGCAGAGCCTGTTTCCTCTTACAAAGCTGCCGGTTTGCCGAGAGTAGGGCTCAAGATCTATCTCCTCACTAGATATCCACAGCCTGAGGACAGCCTTGGGAAAGTATCCCCTCCAAAGAACCTGAATATGTTTGCTCATGACTTGCAGCTACTTTTTTGTGACGTAGACATTATTCTGAGTTTGCCCTCCAGAAGGTCTGTCTGTGGCATGGAACTGGCCATATGCCAGGAAGGTAGAGATTGATACTACTTGCAGCTACTGAAACAGTCATTAGTTTCCTGTTTCAGTTGTGCATATCTTTAAACTGATATGTACAGAAGGTCAAATAGATGTCTGCAAGAGCTGCAGAAGGAACATACCACCTCCTAAAACTCTCACAGCAAGTGAGAGTTTACTTCTTTACACCAAGTTGAATCCAAACAGAAGATATATGTTTTGCTGTATCTGAGCAACTTGCTGTCTCCAAAGATGTGAGAGGTTTTTCTGTGGAAAGTGTGTAAGAAACAGGGCATATCATACGGTTCTTCCCCTGACACACCTTCTGTTTGTGGCAATCAATGATTTACCATTTGGGATGGAGGCTGTAGCCAGTGTTTATTAGCTACAAAGAAACCTATAGTACATGAATTTGTCTCATCTGTCTTCCAACTGATTTAAACCTTTGGCCTCCACAATATGTTGTGCTTAAGAGTTTCACAACTTAATTACACCTTGAATTAAAAAGTCCTTCCTTTGGTCTGCTTTAAAACCTCTGTTTGATACTTTTATTAGCTTCTCCTTATTTCTTTTTTTACCAGGAACAATGAGTAATCCTTCCCTGTTCCTCATTCTTTATAATTTTATGAACCTACATTACCATTCATCTCTTTTCCAATCTAGTAGTCTCTTCTCCTACAGAAACAATTCAATATTTCTCAGCAGCTTTATTTCTTTCCCTTCTATCTTTTTCTAGCTGTGGTAAACGCAACGGACCTGAACAGAGGCATAATCTAGTCTGTGTTTTGTTTTAGTTCTTTTCTAGTCATTGCTACCTGTCTTTCTCTCTTTTTGACCACCAATGAACACTGAGTTGGCTTTTCAGGGAATTGTGCAGACTCCCAGACCAATTTTTCTGAACAGCAGCAGCTCAGCAGATTCTCACTCTGCTCATAGCTAGGGTGTTTTATTTCCCCCTGTATGCATTATCATGCATGTATGAATATTGGTCTTCATATGCTATTTTATCACTTGGTCATGCAGTATTGTCAGTGCCTTCTGAAACTCTTCGCAGTTCATTTTAGACTGTATAAAGCCATACATGACTTTTGTACTGTTTGAGTAGAAATGATTGTGGAATTTCACTGGTGGTCATTCCTAAGCATGATGGGCAGCACCGGTTCCAGTTGACGCCCCTGTGGGATCTCACTGATGAGTACCCCATTTTTCTCTCTTTCCATTTTATCCAATGGCTTATTTATTTAACTGCCTATGTGGAATGGCCTCATCAAAAGCTTTTCAAAAATCACTGTTATCCACATGGCTCTTTATTCCACAAAGTGTAGTAGCTGATGCAGGTGGCAGAGAGCACATTGTAAGTGTCAGTTCAACTGTACCCACTTGGTTTCCCTTTGTACTCTAGTGTCTAAGTCATCTAGTCCTGATAATTCATTATTATTAATTTCATCGTTTGGTTGTTCAACTCCTTCTGATGATTCACCTTCCTAGCATATTCTCCTACATGGGATCTTCTGCATGATCCACACCAGAAAAACTCTAGCACAATGAAGTTTACTGCTGTAGCCGTTGCCAAACACTTCTACCCATTTTTTCAGATAGTCATGGAGATTACTCACACCTCTGTGGGAGCTCAGAACCAGAGTATATTTACAATTGCATTTGCTGTTGCTTTATGCTGTACCTTGTGATAATGTTGAAATCTGTATTGTTTCTCGTTTATATATGGATCCTGTAATTATTCAATCCTTGTCTAATATTGAAAAACTTCCTGATGACTTCTTTCCTGAAATAGAACAATTAATTGAACACTCTGAAGCGGTCTTGGCTCCTTTGCTTAAAAATGATTCAAGAAACACTCACATACTTTGGGGGGATCATTATTTAGTTAATAAAGTGGTTTTGGGAACTACTATTGCCTTGAATCAGATGTCCATTGCTGCTAGGCAACTAGATGCTTCTCAAACAACTCCTCCTGTCAACCTTAGTGACTATTACGATCCTCAGGAAGATTGGCAACCCTTATTTGTGAAGATTTGGGAAGCTATTTCTAACATTGATCCAAATTTTCCTATTCCAGGGACAATAGCAGCTGTATCCTCTGAATTGTATAAAATTCAAGAAGACAATATGCAAAAAGCAAAAGGTTTGCTATGGTGGCATGTTAATGCTTTAACTTGGGGTGAATCAGTTGTGGAATTGGTTCTTAAAGGTCTCCACTTGCCATTGGAATCGTAAAGGCAACAGCGAAAGGATTGCTGTCTCTACAGCCACTCATTTCCCATAAGACACCCAAGCCTGTTCTTCTCTGTCCCTGCATTAGCAGACAATCTGATGTGCAACCTTTCCCTCTTTCACTGGCTTTTCTCAAAATAACAGCCAGAAATTCATTAAAGCACTGTTCTTCCATTATCATTTGCAAAGTTGCAAGGAGCCTGTTTTTTTCCAGGGAATCTTGCAAGTTTTCCAAGCCTTAGCCATGTAGAAATAATTACCTCCTACCTGTTGGCCAAACAGCTGCTGTAGTTTGATTCCTGCTCCTTTCTTTTTGGTTCCTATTCTCCTGGAGAATTGCTAGCTATTGCTGAAATTTGCATTGTGCGTGGTTTTATTAATTCATCAAATGCCAATGAACTGGTTCCTCATTCTGTTTGACCAGCTGTTTCCTATAATCTGCTGTTACAATTGGCTTTAAAAATCTCCCAGGAGGAGCACAATAACTCAAATTTGTCAGATCTGCAGTAATTCATGAAAGATGGTTAGTATGTGGAAATCCACATTTCTTAAACATGAGTATCAAGATACCAGTCCTATTGTTGAAACCAAGATGGGACTTCCAATATAACCCACTTGTCACTTACAATTCCCTCCCCATCTTCATGTTACTGCATAGCCTGAAATTTTCCATGTTTGATTTTGGTCCAGGATTCAATATTCAATGTATTTTCTGTTGAGAGAGAAAAAAATATGTTCAGATTAGCACTGAACAATCCAAACAATTAAGAAAATTACTCAGATGTTCCTTATGCTTGGATAACTTGGGGAGCGTTTTATTTAAAGCCTCACATTGGACATGTGTCTAAGAGGAATGTGTGGTTTGCCTTGATAGAAGAAATATGGTAATGAATGCTCAAACATTTTCTACATTGTAATTTGTAATTGTCCTTACTGGTTTAGCAATAAGTATATAAGTATAATGTTCAGAGAGTTTCTAGTTATGGTTGTTTGACTGCAACACAGAACTTTTTGTTATCTTTTTTGACTTAGGAGTTATGTAAGATGTCATTTGGAAACCACTGTCTGGCATACATGATGTCAAATGCATGTACCCTGAACAGATTCTCAGCATTTTCTTTACAAAACCTATGTCTCAACGCTTTTTTCCTGCAGCACCTCCTCACCTGTACAGCAGTTCTGTTAAACAACAGGTAAAGCTCTTGGTTACTGGCTGAACTTAAGCCACAACATAGGCATAAGCCTCAATGAGGAATAGCAGATTTTTAAGTCATAAATTTATGAATCCATTCTGGTATTCATAGGAAATGGTGTTAAATGCAATTAGAGAAGCAGCAACCAGGTCTTTCATGAAAGTTCAATTCCCTCATAGCATAAAGCAATATATTGTTAATGACCAGTTCCTTGTATCAGTTTAGGCCTCATCTTCAGATTCAACTGATCAGAAAATGTTTGATATCATCCATCACACACAGCCTGGTAGCATAAGCGCAGTTATGTCTATGTGGATATCTCCTAAAAGCAGCCTAAGATCATCCCTACACTGCAAAGCAAGGTGGACATACAAGCTGGATTCAAGCACACTTCTTATCCGTACAACATGACCTACATATCCGGGCCATCCTTGAAGGAACCCCACTTTTGCTGCCCATTGGCTCATTCACCCTCCCTGAGCAGAGCCCACTGACAGAAGAGCCAGGGCTCCAACTCTGGCCACTGAACTCCAAATTCATCTGCTTTAGAGAGTCAGAAGCCCTCCTGGCCATCAGTCCTCTGACACATTCATGCAAATAGGGAGGGATGGTGGTGAGATCAAGCCTAGACTTCAGAGCAAGTTCAGAGCCAGGGTGTGACACAGAAGCTGATGCTGGCTCCACAGCCTTATTGGCAACGGCAGGTAGGGACCAAGACTGATGTCTCCAAGGTCAGGACTGGCATGAGCACTCTTAGACTGCCCACCTCACATGGCTGAGAAGCAGCATGTTAACAGCAATGACAAATAGATCAGCTGTGGGAAGAGGAGCTTTTGTCTTGCTGGGTACCCCAGAAGCAGCTCCCTAAAGAAACTGAAGGAGATGCCTCACCTCTCCTCTCTATGCCTACAACAGCTCTTCCAATCTGCACAGTTTCAGCCTGTGAACAGCCTGAAATGCAGAAAATGCAGAAGTGGGTGTACTGTCCTTAGCTCTGATATCTAATTTTGCGTGTCTTCAGGAGACTGGCTCTTCAAAGCACCCAGCTGCTGCTCTGGGGTCTCACGCATAATTTACTTCCTCAGTGAACAAGGAATGTCTTTCAGCTTCATTAGCAGTAGGTAATCCTGCTGACTTTAGATGCAGTGAGATCCCTGGTTTAGCTTCCTTGTGGGAATGACTGCTTACAAATAAAACATAGCCAACTTGCGGTTAAAGCACAGGATCTTTGCTCTATTCCTGGAATTGCAGCAGATTTCCTGTGTGGCTTTGGACAAGTCACGTAAGCCAAAGCACTCAAACCTGGGGCCAAGCCACTGGGTGCTCAGCAGCTTGAAAATCAGGTGTTTATTTATTTGGGTAAATATAGATGTAGGACCCTTCTTTTTGGCATCCACTTTTTGAAAACCTTTAGCCTGTGTGTCTCAGATTCAGCACCTATATGGCCATGCTATACAGCCAGCCAAACCCCCTATCAAATCTAGGGACAGTGCTGATGTTAGGCCAATTATCTACATCTGGATTTAGGTGCTTGTCTTTGGTTTACAAAGCTGATCATGTGTGGCTTCATCTCTCTAAGCCAGGAATTTCCACCTACAAATGAAGAGGACCCAGGACCACATTTCTAGATCTTCAGGCCTTTCAGAGGCTCAGCATGTCACAGGTGGCAACGCTCTACTCCCTTATCCAAATAGAGAAATGCAAAAATGCTCATTTGTACTGGTGTTTATTATACCCCTGCAGTTATGCTTGATTTGGACACTCATTGAATATCCCTTTTGTATTCTCAGTGGGGAAAAGCCCAACACTCGCTAGGCAGTGCTCTCATCCTGAAAATTAACTAGGATTTTTTTTTTCCCCTAGAAAAGAAACACAGATTTGCCTGCTAGTTTTTTTTTGTTCTCACCTCCCCCAAGATATAAGCCTTCTGGCAGGATACAATCACCAGAAAATATAATCTAGTCCTGTTTTAAACAGAAAAATGCAAGGTAGAAGTCCAAACCCACCAATTATTTTTCATTCCTTGTTTTAAATAACCTGTCAAAATAAACAAGTACCTTCTAGGCTGCGACTTTCAATGGCAATTTTTAGTGCTGGCTGAATTTTAACAGCCAACTTATAACAACAATACACCCTTATTGGCAGTGGCATGTGTGCTACCATGGTAAAAATATTTTCAATGTGCAGACACTGTATGGTATTTTAATAGAAATATCCTTTTTATTTTTGCTGACAGACTCCTCAGGCAAAGCTGGTTGATTGGAGAAGCATACCCACAAGCTGGCCAGCTGCATGCTGTGTTCAACACACTGCTCTTACACCGGAGGGGGTTATCGGGAAGGAGGACTAGGAATCTAATCTTAGTTCTCATTAAGACCTCCATAGTGGAGCCCAACTGGAGACACCAATGATGTATTTCATACCTAGAAAGATTGAGGAGTAGTGGGGTTTTTTTTCCCTCTACGAGGTAGACCTGTCAGATTATGTGGCAAGAAGCAGGTACAAAAGCAGGTGACGTCTCTAAAAATACTGGTGGTGAGTGAGATTTCCTAGCAAAGTGGATTAAAAATCCAAGGGAATCTTTAAACCAAATATTGGCTTTTGTAGAACAACAAAACCAGGATAGTGTTTCCACTCAGCCATAAAAGTTACTGCGGTTGTGTAATCATGTTGAGTTGTGGCCTTAGGAGAAGTTATAAAGCAGCTGCAGCAAATTAACTTTTCAAAAGTTATTATGGATTGGATGGAATCTAGAAAATTCCCCCATGTTATTTTTTTTAATAGAACTGTAAAATGAACAACCATGGATGGGAACTCATCTCAAGCCTCTCATCCTGCACAAGCACAGACCTGAACAATTCAAGGCAAAATGCAAAGCCAACAGCTCCCCTTTGCTCAGAACAAACACCCACTCCCAAAAATAGGTGGACATCTTTTTTCCTCTCTAAGGGCCTGACCTGGATCCCACAGAATTCAGCCACAGGAAAGCCACTACAGAGGCCTAGTAGAGCTTAGATAAGGTATAAATTTGTGAGGTGATGTCAAATGACTGGCTTCTTGCAGAAAAGCTGAGGATAATCACACCTGAGAAAGTGGGTGGAACAACAGAGGGAAACCCACGGGAGGGTTGCTGCAGCTGGCACGGGGGCAAATCCTGGGTTCAGTATGGTGCTGTAAACGGGAGGTCACTGGATCTCAGGTTAAAAGCCAGCACTTGATCTCCTGGGCCCCAGTAAGCCCAGAACTCAGCCAGAGCAACACCCTCGAGCCTCACCTGGGAAGAAGTTACAGTCACTCAACTAATAGGAAGCATCTTGACTTTCTAGGAGGAGGCAGCTGCTGACCTTTTCCAAAGTGTAGTTTGGGAAAGAACAGCACAGCTTTGCAGAGCACTTTGAGGTTGCTGAGCCTGCAGAGTAAGCAAAAGACAGAGGACCCATACAACAGCAGGAAATAAACCAACAGATTGCATAAAAAGATGTGAAGTAAACCAGAAGACGACTTTGGTGTCATGGTCACCACAGTCATTAAGTATTAAAGCTGGAAAATTTGTCATTTGGGAAGTGAACACGCTTGAAAACTGCTGGACTAAGCCATGAGAAAATCATACAATAATAGCCAGAAACACATGGGGTGCGGGGAGGCAGGCATATTAGAAAAGAGCATGCCTTGATGATGAATGAAATCCATATTGCAACTGATTTAGGACAAATACATTACATCTTATCCCATAAAAGCTCTTGAATTAGACCTTAAAGAAGCAAGGCACTAGAAATGCATTACCTCTTTTTGCCTGTATTGTTTTGCCCAGTGGTCTGAAGTGTACATAGCTGTCTCATCATGTGTAACATCATCATAGCTGACTCATCATATGTAACAAAATGTGAAGCACCAGGACATGGAGTTCCAGGTTCTTGTGCCTGCACCAGGTGACAGTCTCAGCGCGCTTGGGCTCATGTCTAAACACAAAAGAAAGAGGCCAGTGCTTCCATGTATGCACCCTCTGAGTATTTAGAAAGAAACATGAATTAGCTGTGCCTATGGTATCCTTAAGAACAGGGTACATGGCATTTCCGTGTCTATTCAAAGCCAGCCAGTGTACCAAATCTGAAGGATCTGGCCCATTGCAATAGTAGTATATGACATGTACAATGTTTCAGAACTTCAGAGTGTTCTCTCAGCATAAATGAATGACTTTGCACTAACATTCATGTGAGACAGGTATTTACACAAATAGGGAAACCAAGACTGTATTTTTGGAATATTCTGGAAGGAGGAAGCTGAGTTTGCTTACCAAAGAACTTGAAACAGAGCACAGAGATGCCTTTCATACAGAAAAAGAAAGACGTTGTACACAAAAAGTTTTTGACAAAATATGGGCTATTTTCAATACCCACAGTCTGGCTTCCCTAGAAGCAAATAATGATAGAGGTGGTCTGAGTGATGAACAGAGACTACAGGTACTGTTCTTTGCAAATCTTTTTTAAAAAATGTCAATTTTCAGGCAATCATTAGGAAGTAAAAAAAGAGTTCAGAGTCTTTTCCCTCTTTGTGTTTCATAACTCAGATCTTTTCTGCTTAACTTCCCACTTGTATGGGTCAGTGGTTGTCTCTTTCAATGTTTCTTTGCACTGCTCCAGGGCAAAAGCCTTAAAAGAGCCTCTGAGTTAGTGATGACCATCCTCTGGCCTGCAGGCCGATGGTAGCATGTGAACCATTTACAAGGGATCTGGGAAAACTGACTGAGTAGAAGTGTTGTCACTGTGCTCATGACATGCTTCACCTCTGCTAAAAGTTTTATCGGGGTCCACTAATTGGGAGACATTGGAAAACACTGCTCCAAATGACCTCCTAATGACATTTACCAAAATATCAGCTGACCTGTTGAAAGTCCTTCTCACGGGTCTTGTTCCTCATAATACAAAAAAAAACTACTATGGAAAAAATTGTTTCCTGATAGATTCATGAGTTATGGAAATCTAATATTTAAAGTACTAAAAAAACAGGAGGTGAGAAAAGATTACCTTAGTGTACCTGAATGATTCTAATCCAAATCAGATGATACGAACAAATAAACCTGAAGGATAGATAGGTCATCCCTACATGGTGTGACAGCTCTTTTAAAGTCAGCATGTGACTATTCTGCACCTCTACTGGAAGGAGATAGTAAAATACACCGACTGCATACCTCCCTACCCCATCACTTCCAGAGTCTTCACTTGGTTGTACATGCTTTCTATTGCGTCTGGGCTAGAAACTGGGACAGAATCGGATTCAACTGCAGGATCTGTTTTGCATTGTTTACTCTTTATTTGTTTGGTGTGCAGAGGGCAGCGTTTTCAAAAAGCCTTTGTGACACTACAACTGTTCACTAATGAAACGTCAGTGAGAACTTTACCACTGACTTCACCAGGAACAGATTCAGGTCAATGCTAGACTCTTTCTGGAAAAAAAGATAGTCCAACAAAACCAACAAAAAGCCCTCAATCTTTGTTTTCCTTAAAACCATGTCTTATGAGTGCATTACAGAGTGATGCCAGTCCAAGGGGAGCAGGAAAGAATGCTGAGAGATTAAATGCAGATTCTCCTCTAAATACCAAGCTCAGAAAGCAGCCAGTGGATTGCCATGTTTACAGTGTGTAGTCGGCAGGAAGCTGTCAGAGATGCCCTACATTCTCCAAACAATGTTTCAGTTTCTCTTTCCTTTCAAGATATTCTCTGAGAGCCCCCTTATTTTCCTTCATACCATCACAGATGGTTTTAATTCAAATAACTTAATTTTTCCATCTCAGTGTAAGCATGTATTTGTGTTTGAGAATCTGTACTATTCTTATCAGTATGGATGATGGTTCTCATTTCTACACTAGTCCAATAATGATGAAAACTTTCCAATAAAGAGCCTTCCTCAGAGTGAACATCATTTCCCAATCACTTTTTTGACTGAAAATTGTGATCCTACTCCTAGGACCTGGGTTCCATGTAGTGTTCAGTTTGTACTTGCTACAGTGTTCAAACCTCATCCAAACTTTTTTCAGAATTAGTGGAAGTTTTTGTCTCACCTCCAAAAAACATAGGCTTGCATTACAGCTTGTTACAGAATAATTTTGTTTTCTCCTACATGAACAGTCTTGTTCCCCACTTACTGCTGCATATTTCTGCTGGGTGTTGTATCCTCACAAGGGGTGTTGCACAGTAACAAGAATTTTTGCCCTCAAATATACCTTCCTTAAAGACCACTTATTGTTTTTGGGAAGTGCTCAGTTCCTTCAATTGTTTTCCTATCAATAAACTTTCACTCATGAATATGTTCTCCATGCTGGTGGCAACTTTTACCTTTACAGCAGGCAAACAGAAAGGTAGTTGGACCATGCAAACTCAACTGCTTCTTAGCTTTATACTAGCATGAATGAAAGATTTTATGGGTGCCACACTGTTCACTTCTGGCACTGAATGTCTCAGTAGCTGAGATCATACGCAAACCAGCTGCTTTTCCAGGTGATATATCCATTGTCCCTATAGGAACACTGCATCCATACCCTAAGCAAACACACTACAGGGAACAAAGCGGGCTTATCTCCATAAGGCATTCATAGGATTGGAACAGGAAGCCAGTGCACTGTGTGCTATATTTTTGACTCTATTTCCCAGAGAAAAATGTCAGAAAAGAAGGAAGACATGGTCCATTAAGTTTGCAGTGCAACCAGGTTGTAATCATGAACTGAGAACGGGAGCTGCTCACCAGCTTCTTGAAGACCTGACGGCAAATGGGGGAAACAAAAAAATTAATGGCTATGGCCTCAGTCTTCCTAGCCATATCTCCATTCAGTATAAATTTAGGCTGCTCCAGTAGAATTAGTATGGATCACTGTGAGTCTGGCTATAGGCCTCCTAAGCCCAGACTTCCTTCAGATCATTTTCCTGAATAACAGTATACACAGGCCACCATATTCCAAGTGACCTAAGGCTGCCCAATACCTGGATCAATCTGAAAATCCTAGCCTGAATATTTTCAGTGGCAGCAGAAAATGACTCTCTGCTTCTAATACACATTATCTGTTTTAATAAACAGAGCTCCTTTGTGTCTCCAAAGAAAATCCATACACTCTTCCAAGGTGACATTGTGATTTATGAATGATACCTGCGTGTAGCCAGAGTTCTCAGCTTGTGCATATAGCTCCTAAGCTACATATATTAAAAAGAAGTTTTAAAGCAAGAAAATAGATTGAAAGGAATGAATGTTTAGATAGAACACCATCAAAAGAATCATTCATGCTAGGTCAATCACTTTATTACCCCTTGGTCTACTTTCTTGCAGACTCAGAGAAGTAGAAGATATGGATAATAGCCACTCATACCTTAAATTTCACCTTCAGTCATAAAGCTTTTCTCTTTGCTTTCCACTTTACATGGAACAGCCAAGCCACTTACGTACTTGCTGAAGGCAACTGCCCACTTCTTACAGAAACCCTATAAAGATGAAGTGATGACACAATTATAAACAAACAATAGCTTGTTTTACAGAAGAACTGTTCGTTATATGCTGTTTATGAATGATTCCCAGATGTCTTTTTCTTACATGTGCATCTGCATATAGCCATCCGTCTTGGCAAAGACAGCATGGAGCACGGTAACTCAGCATCAATCAGGCTCACAGACTACCCTGGAATTTATCATTGCAGAGGGCTAGTTGTCATGGCTTTGACCAATAAAAGTAGTGAAGCAATGTTTCTGCTATTTAAGAAGTTTAGTCCATTTTGAAGCATGCCAACTGGACTCCTGGGCTCTGCAGTCTAGCTCTGCAAAGGAGGTGGTTTTAACCTGCTTATCAAAGACTAGTGATAAGGTTTCAGAAAGTGAGAGCAAGAGGCTTCTAATTACTCTTTAATGTATGCCACCCACAGAACCAACAAAATGGACCTGCTTGAGGAAGTCCAGAGGAGGGCCATGAAGATGATCAGAGGGAAGGAGCACCTCTCCTGTGAAGAGAGGCTGAGACACCTGCGTTGTTCAGGTTGGAGAAGAGAAGGCTCAGGGCAGAGGTTTTAGCAGCCTTCCAGTACCTAAAAAAAGGCTGGAGGGGGCCTAAAAAAAGGCTGGAGAGGGACTTTTCACAAGGCCCTGTAGTGACAGGACAAGGGGGAATGGCTTTAAGATGACAAAGGGGATAATTGGATTAGATATTTGGAAAAAATTCTTTACTATGAGGGTGGTGAGACACTGGAACAGATTGCCCACAGTTGCCCCATCCTTGAAAGTGTTCAAGGCCAGGTTGGAAGGTCTAGTGGAAGGTGTCCTTGCCCATGGCAGGGGGCTTGGAACGAAATGATCTTTAAGGTCTCTTCCAACCCAAACCATTCTATGATTCTATGATTCTGTGAAATGAGGGGGAAAGTGGATCAAAACTGCAAGAGTAGTCCTCTCTTAATTTAATTTTAAATTGATGACAAGTGTAAGCCATCAGCAATAATACACCAGAAGATGCAGTTTCTTAAAGAAAGGGTTGGTGACATTCAGTGGACCAGATTGATAGGCACTGCTCTGACATCTCCTGGTTATCTTGGCCTTGCAGAATAATTAGTATTCAGACATGTCGTCCCCATTCTCTTGCACTTTCCCAGCAGCAGGCCAATTTAAGCAATGGTCCTTCCAACCAGTTTGCTGACCATTTAGTTTCCTAGGTATTTTCACTGCCCTTCATGCAGAAAGTCGACTGAATGCACAGCTGTAGAAGCTTAACTCATGGTATGGGTCCCTCTTTTTCAGGTGTGGTTCTTGATTCACAAAAATCCCAGTGTCCCAATCCTCTGCTGGGAAATGGCTGGACTTGTTACTACTGTTGTCCATGGGATGTTATTAGTTACTGTCATACCATGTTGCCTAAGAAACTCAGTCCTTAGCTTAGTACCTCATTGTCCTAGGAACAGCAAACCCTCTGGCTAAACTGGTCTAAAGGCTTTTACGGACAGCGACTGAAGACAATGAATGGGCGTAGATTGGGGATGCCAAGAAGTAAAGAGGAAATACTGCAGGGCACAGTCAGCAGCAGTCATAGTGTACCACTGTTGTCACAGCCAGGCTGCTGTCACAGAAGATCAGGGAAGGAGAATCTGAAAACATGTAATGAAGTGACTTTGCAGATTTTCCTGGGAAGCTCTCTCAGCAAAGGGGCACTATATATGAGAAGAGAAAGAACTCAGATTAAAGTTCTAACACTGACATTAGGTGCTGATAACAAGGCAGGTGAGAGATGAATTATCACCAAACATGGTACCATGACAATCTCACTGAGTAAGAGAAGCATCTCTCCATCAGGACAGTGTGGACAAGGAGCTTGTAATAGGGAATGAGAATCAGTGTATGGGCTGAACAGAGAGGGTTGGCAGAGTGAGCACAATATTCCTTAGACTACATTCTCAATAGAAAACTAGTGGGTAGGGTGGTGGGTAGAGTAAGGTCAGGAAAAGGGTGTTGTGGCACTTCATGGGGTGGAAGAGCAGGAGCAAAAGACTAACAGATTTTGCTCTCGTTTGCTAAGGAAATAATTCCAGTATGGTCCTACTATCCATGTGTTAGTGTCCACCTTTTATTCTGTTTAACAACTTTTGCATCCATTGACTAAGTTCAGCCACATCTGTCAGGTGAACAAGCATCTCAAAATACAAAACTCATACACAGTTCATGAAAATAGAAGGCAGAAGTCAGAGACTTTAGAAGAGTCTTTGTCTTGACCATATCATCTATATTATGAATGCACTCTGTATTAAACATCATACAGGAGAGAAAGGGGCCATATATATGATCCAAATAATATAAGAGCTTCCACTGGATACTGCATATTTTTACATACCAAAGTTAGTCTTTAGATACAAATCCATCAGAAAACAGGATACTTAAGTTCATATATTCATGGAAAAAGATAGAAATGCCTGTATATTACAGGTGGCTTAGGTTAAAGATGGCTTTGTTCCCATGTGCTCATGTTTTTCTGAACCCATGCTCTTCTTCCACCAAGAAATTCTGCCCTTTTTTAGGATATTTCAGGACTTCCTATGTTTGTTTGGATTTCTGGACCTCTGGCAGATGCAGGGAGACCTGGGCAGCAGATATCAGAGACTTTTTTACACCCTGGATACTCCCAATATATGAGTGCACCCCACCACACACTAACAGGGCCTGACTAGTATCCATTACTGTACAAGATTACTTGTACAATAATAGATACTTGTACAAGATTATTAATGGCAGATAGACCTCAGTTTTCTGAGCTGTATCAGTGATGCCTGAACACATGTTTTATAGCTGGTCTTCACACATAATAAAAATCCCACATGTTTTGGAAATGTTGGTTTTGCCAAGCATGTGCAGAACATCCTGTGTATCCTGTTCTTCCGTGCTCTCATTCTGTAACCATAATGTCCACATTACCATGTCCAAAAAACCTCAAAAGAAAACATGGAAGAGCTATATATAGCCAACAAGGACATTTTGGATTATTTTTACATAATCCAGAAATTAAAAATTATGAACAGACTTAAGCGAGAGATGAGTAGAGGCAGAGATTGTGAAGGCAGAGGTGGGGGGGCAGCAGGGCTACAGGACTTGTGGTGAGAACAATTAAGAGTCCAGAGATGCTGAAGGTGAGGTGGAGGAGACATCAGCAAGGCAGGAAGAGGATTAGTTTGGGCAGAAGGATTTGGCCTACTGTTCAATCTCTGTTTCCTCCACTGAACATGTTTTATGCAACATGTAAAGCAATAAGGGAAACCCAAAGGAAGGGTATGTCATATAAGCCACTTTGAAAGCCTTTTTAATAAAAGGAGGTTTGAGTTGCAGGGCCTCGCAGAGCCTCTGCACCATTGTGCTGGTATTTCCATCTCGCAGAAGCATTCCCAGCCACCCCAGCCAAGGAAAAAAACAAACAAACAGCTGCCATGTTGTTTGCATTGTAGATGAACTCAGAAGAAAATACAGCTGCAATTAGTTGGCACACAGCTGTTTAACTGAATCTTTTATTGCCCAGCTAGTAACGCACTGAAATGCGGCTTAAGCTGCACTAGCTGTATTCAGAACAAGGGGTGCCACAGAAGGGGTTAACCGTACACCTGTTTGCATGTTCATAATGTGGGATTTTTCCTGAGCACATTATTAGTCTGTTAGCTCATTTAGAGGCCATAATGAAGTCATTATGATGCCACCGGTATATTTTGCCAGAAAGCTGGCAATCTTTAATCTGCTTCCTCTACAGCATCTCACAAAGGAAGGGAGAAACCAAAACACTGATTTCAACTAACAATGCATTTATTTGCGGTGCTGGGTCCCAGCACACGCTGAGAAGAAAATTCTTTTATTCCCCCCTCCTTCTGATGGGTTTTACATAACAACAAAGGCATAGAAGGTCCCTTAATGCAACACAAACCACTCCTCCTTTTAAATACTTTTCATTTTCTCTGCACCTTCCTTTGACCTTTCAGCTGATGCAACCAAACATGAAGTTAAAAGATCTTTTAAAATAGCCCCGGTTAATGAGTTGCCATGCATATATACACATTGCCTCTAACAGCAGTGCCACTCTTGTACCTTCTTAGGAAGACAACAATATATACTCGGCAGGGATTTCTAGAAGTGTGTCAGGAAAAAGTGGTTGGCATGCCAACAAAGAGGACTTTCTGGGATTCAGAGGAAGGTAAGGCATGTGAATAACAACAAAGACAAAAGGGCTAATCCACCCCAGTCCAGTTTCACACTCACGAGTTCATATGCATTTACAAATGGGGTAAAATTTACTTTTGTCAATCCCTGCTTTTGTTCCCCAACTAAACAAACCCCGCTGATACCTCGAGCTTACATGGGTAGCATTTAAGGCAGATGACCAAAGGGGCTGAATGAGCTGCATTTTCCCATTACCTACAGCTGTGATGCGACTAGGTCATGCTACAGGGGAAGAGCTGAGCCATATCTATCCAGCCCTCCATGAATGAGGGAATGTATGTCTTACAGAGAGGTGAGTAGGTCAGGAAGTTGAGTTTAAGGGCAGATGACTACTATGACCATTGTCTTTACTAAGGGCCTGATTCAAAGTTCATGGAAACTTCCCACTATTTTCATCACCTAAAAAAGTCACGAGAGGAAAGTAATTTTTCTAGTACCAGCTAAATGCCAAAAAACTGCACAAGAAACCCTTCCATCATGCAGAAAGTTAGTAAATTCAATGGCTTGGTCACAGTTAATTGCCAGATATTCTCACTATCAAGTCCTCCTGAAGCTTCCGTTCAAACTCGTTTCTTCATATAATGGTAACTTTCCGAGTTACTAGGTCATGCTGCACAAGGGTGACTTCTCACACAAGCTCTCATCAGCCACATTCAACACTGGTAACAGCACAGCAAGATTAGCAAAAAGTTGGACACCAGCAGTTCTGAGCCCACCATCATGCTTCAAGTGGCAAACAACTGCAGCACAACTAATACCTTCCTGCGGCTAAAGCTCACACATCGCCATTTGGTGATGATACTCTTGTGTTAGGGCACTAGCAGCACAGCTGAATGCCAGCAGGGCTACTTGGTTTTGGTAGATGGTGCACAGCTGCCAGCAGCACACTGACGTACCATGATGATCTGAGCATCCCCTTGCAGCTGTAAAGGGATTCAGGGCTGCACCACAGGTAATTCAGGGCTGCACCCTGAATTTCCACTCCTATGCTCTCCTCCAGTGCGTTCATGGTGCACCGGTGAGAGAGTTATTAGTGGTCCCTAAAGTGGGATAAAAATGAAGATGCATGCTCATGCTGAGGAAGCAGAGAGCATTAAGGGGCAAGGAAGGCACTGTGAGCAAGTGTGGACTGAAAGGGGAAGAGGCAATGAGTGTATCATGGGTTGCTTTTCAACAAAACAAATTATGTTCTCTGAATTTGTAAGTGGCACATACTGCACAGCTGGGGAACTGTGATCAGATAAGAGGAGGAAGAATAGCCTTGGACTTAAAGCATGTGAGCAGAACCAGACAATGTGACTCTTGTAAACGGCTTTGACCACCCAGCTCACTGATGGGAATCTTCGGGAGGGTTACTTGAAGCTGTAGCTTCCAAGATACATGGGCACTCCAGTGTGGAGGAAAGGAGAAAGCCAAGGATGGGGAAATTTTTGTCCTCGGTCACTAGGAACAGCCAGCACAGTGTGTGCATGTTGCTCATATAGCAAAACTCTTGGCATTTTGCCACTCCTTGTGATTACATCTAGCCCTTTGAGGCCCTGGCAGCTTGTGTGCTCCCTCCTGCTGTGACCCAAGAGCCTGGGCATACAGGCTCCTTGCAGAGAGGCTGGGGACAATTAGATGGCTCTGGGAGATGGCCTTGAAAGCAAACGAACTAAGAATCAGAGGAACAGAGCTGAACTCCTGGACCCAAGAAGCTGCACAGGTTATGAGTAGGACATCTGCATTCCCACCCTAGATGTTTTTCATGCTCTGTGTTTTGAACATGGCCTCAGAGCCACTGGCCAATATTAGAGCTATCAACATTATTCTGGAGATGCTTCAACATCCACTCTGTGCCTGACAGCAGCAAGTGCTGAACTTCGCACTTACACACAGAACATAAGCACTAGATCCATCCATTGCATACTGAAGTGATGGAGATACACTACACAGCTTCCATGGAGTTGGTGCAGAAGGAAAAACAAAACATAACTGTGATTTCAACCCATAACACAAGGAGCTTTTGTGTTTATCCATGATATGACTATGAGTCAAAATGAAGTAGCACCTTCTGGCTCTCAAGGTTGACAATCAGGCAGCTGGAAGCTCTCAGAAAAACCTGGAACCTACCAAGTCACCATTTTTAGGTGGGAAAATAAGAGGTGTAACGAGGGGGAAACTGAATAACAAATAATAACAGTAATAACAGATGTATGGCAGCCATTTAGAGTGGTGAAACCAAGTCTTCTACTGAGGAACTTCGGCTTGGACTGAGGAGTGAAGTTGGCCCCAACTGTAGCATGAGAGAGCTGTGCAGCATCTTGATGCACCTACAGTGGTCAGACTGTAGTGGAGGGGTATCTGGGAAAGAGAGTGGGTGGCAAGATGGCTTTTTCACCACCACTGCTGAATGCATAGACTTAGGTGTTTGAATATCAGGAACATCAGCTTCTTTGGGCTAAATGCTTCATAGGTATCTTAGGCCACAGTGTTGAAAAGCCACTTGAATATTCTTCACTCCTGCACTTGCTGGCAGCACACTCAAACATTACCACCATTGGTTTTAACAAGTGTAAGATAATCAAATACTGAATTGATGCTATCAGCAGTCAGCCAAGAAGAGTCGAAGAGTGCAGAGAAATGAAGAGAGAGCTTCTGAGGCCCAAGTTAATCCCCTAATGCCTATGTCAGATTTCTATTATTAATACAGATTTATTACATTAATCATTATTTCCTAGCACTATTAAGAAGAAAAGTTGCATGAAATTTTTGCTGATCTTGTTAATCATGAAACAGGTTATCACTAGAAACATTCCTAAATGCACTTAGTTTTTATCTATGCTATGTATATATCCTATAGTTTTTAAATGTCCAATATGTAAATTACACTTCCATTTTTATCTATATATATCCCTTTCATTCAATATCACCTGAGTCCATGACATAGCCAAATATCTTAATTACTGCATCAGCTGCAATATTTCTGATGCTAATATCATCTAGGCATGAAGCCAGGTGTACATATGTGTACACTAGGACCTCACAAACATATAGGAAAGAGCTATTTCTATACCAAGACTGTGTATGTCGAAAAGATTAAACTTCAGTCTTCTTGTGATGCAAACTAGGCTAAGAAAACTCTGCATTTAAAAGAATCAAAAATGCTGCTTGAAGAATTACTGAAATGTCAAGCAGCATATGAAAGGACTCTGTTTTCATGTCGTCTCCATGCTCTAACTCCTTTCATATCCCTCAGGATTATAATTTTTTTAAATTGCATTAAAAAAAAAAGGCTCAGTCATCTCAAGTGTTCAATTTAAATGCCAAGTTCCTGCCTGGATTCACATTTTCTAGCTCAGTTTTAAATCATTGAAAACAGATTGAATAGGGTGCCTTGTTTGGTAAGCATTGCTGTTCACCTACCAACAGAACTTCAGTGTGGTCCTCTTCTGCAGACGTTTACCCGTTGACTTGATGGGGACTACTCAGGAGAGGAAAGACCTTTCAGGCCTGCTGTGTATCCTTTTGTCCCATCCTGCTATTAAATCTCTCTGAAAAAGAAACATCAGCGTTCTGGAAACTGATACTGTAGAAAATTCTGTGGTCCTTTGAACCCTGAAAGTGCCAATTCATGTTTTGCTTACAGAAGCAAAGCAAATGGCTTTTTCCCCTCAAATAACATAGTAATTGCTTTCTCTTTCTTGTCCAAGGGGCATTAAACAGTTGGGCTTGTTTGTCACACAAAATCAAATTAAAGAGAGCATGACAAGTTAGTGTGTGTCTTCTCTGAAGAATGAGAAAGAACTGATGCTCACGTTCCTGTGAGCACCACCTGCTTGTCTAACCTGGAAGGGCCACATGCCATTTCCAAAGGTAAGAGCAGTTCACGGGTGCTCTCCAGGCGTGTAGCTGTGATTTACCTCACTGCTAAGGGATGCTAACTGTGGCCACGCATTTCAAGGGCGTAAAAGTCTCCCACCAGCATTCTTGTTTCTCCCTGTTCATATGCCTCTGTGTGTCCTGCCACACCACACTCCCTGTAAGCTGGATCTGCTTATAGTTTCCTGTTTGGAATTGGAAAGCAAATATTCCCCTTGGTCTACTCCCAGCATAACCACTACCAGCTCCAAAAGCCCTAGTTAACTTCTGCTCTGTCCAAGCAGGATGTTCTCCCAAACATGCAGCCACTGATCCAGGGGGCACAGCCATATCCTGCTGAAGAGGAAAAAGAAAAACAAACACCAGAGCTTCAGCTGCATCACCACAGGTAGTCGTGGTTGTGATGCCATTGCAAGCCCTCTGGGTTTGAGCAGCTCCACAGCAAACTCGTAGCACCTTGAAGAGCCATGGCTGGCTTCACACTGAAAGTCCAGCAGCATCCCATCTCTATGCCCTGGTTACATTGAGCATTATGAGGCATTTCCCAGCACTCTGAGCTTTTTCCCTATTCTTCTCCTAGGAAGACTTTTATGATGGCAACATCCTGCCCCAGATGTAGGAAAAGAGAAAGGGTGTAGGGAAACAGTGGTGGTGAAGAACGGAGCAGATATTAATATCCTCTGCGATGTCTGCATTTCATTTTCCCTTTTAATGTACAGCCTGGCACTTCATCTGTAGTTGATGTTTCTCTGATTGCACCTGGTTTGGGAGTTAAAAAAGAATATACTTTCTTAAGTCAGACTAGCTTGCTCTAAAATTTCTACTTGTTATGTATGTACATATGAGTTTAATAAAGTTTGTTGTCTGTTTAAGCTCTGTTGTTGTCTACTCAATTGTAGGGAATTGGGAAGCTGTCTCTATGCCAGAAGTTTTCTTATTGAAGTTTAACAAAACAGTGAGCAATCTAGACAAACCAATAACATGGCACCCTGTGTCCCCAAACCAGCATGCACTAAGAGCTTCATTAAAATCGATCTTGACTTCAGCAAGTAAATCAACACTCACCCAAGACAATACATTAAATTAATCAGGCACAAAATACCCCATACAGATCAGCAGGCCAAAAGTTTTTCAAAAATAAGCACAACAGAAACTTTCAGTTCTTGGTCAATATCAAAGTACCATGATGTTTACCACAAAGCAGCACACATAATTAGCAATCAATTACTCATTAAAATTGCCCCACGAAGCAAGCATGTGAGCACATACAATGTCTCTAATTCCCTTTGGCTCACTGTGTTCTGGCCTTGTTTCCTTATGAAAGCACCTCTAGGGTGTGTAAAAAGGCAAAAGGGCTTGTTCAGGTCCCAGGCCCACTTCCTTCACTGACAAACTGTGGTGGGTACAGCAGACCATGACCAGGAGAGCTGGCTTCCTCACGATCCTGGAGGATGAGCCCTCTCACTGTTGGCAAACCCGCCTTTTCTGCACAAACCCCAGACTTTCTGAGTGCAACTCCAGATGAGTCAGAAAGAGAGAGGATGGCACGGCAAGGTTCTCCCTACATTGTCCCAAGCTACCAGTGCCTATGTCACAACTTCTCGTCTGTAGTTACCTGATCTCCCCAGACCATGATGCCATCTTCACCACTATACAGGAGATGGGGCATCCAAATTTCTAATATAAGATTTCTAAGACAGCCACACATTACATACCCCACTCCTACTGTGCTGGGGGCTTTCTATCAATTTAGGCTCCCGTAAGTGTGGAGGTACCAGACAAAGACTGTAGCTTCCCAGGATCCCCGCATTCAGGAGCTAACTGAGGTAAACACACAGGGGCTGTAAGCCAGACACAGATAAAATAGCCTGATCATTAAAAAAGTTTTAAAATAGGTAAAAAAGAAGAAGATTTTCTGGGACCCCTGAAATGTGAACCTCTTATCCCCATGATGCTCAGCAACAGGAACTCTGTGAGAAAAGACTACTCTCACAGTGCAGTGTGCTGCCCACAACTTTGGTTTGTCATGCAGCTGCACTGAGAGAGAGATTAAGAAATTTCCTTGCAAAGTCCAAGTGGTCCTAAAGAGGTAAACCAGGAGTAGCCAGGAGATAATGTTTGAGCTTTATCTCCAAGGTGATTTGGATCATTGAGCAGAGTTCTTGGTAAACTGGGCTGTAAG
Source organism: Psilopsiagon aymara (assembly GCA_024733675.1). Taxonomy (NCBI): domain Eukaryota; kingdom Metazoa; phylum Chordata; class Aves; order Psittaciformes; family Psittacidae; genus Psilopsiagon; species Psilopsiagon aymara. The sequence continues at coordinate 54,164 of JANRGW010002921.1, read as the reverse complement.
ATCCCATTTCTGAGAAATCACCACAAACAAGGTGTCGGTAACCGGGAATTAAGATTGTAGGCAAAGACCTTAGCAAAACCTGCTGTCTTGTGAAGTGTTGCTGGTCCTCAGTGTGGCACATCAGCTAAGCAATGGCAGCAGGGGTCTCCTCCTTCTGAGGGCACAGCCTGTGGGTTTGGAGTCAGTGCAGGCCCCTCTGCTGAGTGCTGGCTGGGCAGGTGAGCCCCACAGTGCCAGAAAGCTTGCTCAGACCCAGGACTGGTAATATGGGTTGAAGCACAGTTGCCCAGGGAGCACTCAGGAAAGGGAGCTCAGCCAGCTGACTCACGGTCATTTTTTATGCCACTGGCTTTCAGATAGACACCCAAAGACAAAATAAAAACCAATCTTGGCACCAATTTGCTAGGAGAACCTCCTAGAATTATTTATTATTAAAAGGAGAGATTGAGCAGTGACATTCAGTGTTTCCATTTTTCAACCGTTTCTGGCCTTTTTTTTTCTTTTTTTTTCCTTGTGGTCTTTGTAAACACACCAGAATAATAGCAATTTATTAAGAACTGGCATTCACTCAAAATAGTTTCTCTTAATGTGAATGCTCTTACTGACACTGCAAAATTTATTTACAGTTTCTCTTTTTTCTTCTGCTCATTGTTTGCATGTACCATAGGACTTCAATAAAAAAAAGTTATTTATGCTAAGCAGATGTACCGGGAAAAGCCAGATGCAGCATGGATGATAACCGGCAGCTGGGCAAGCCCTAACAGATAAGCTGCCTTTACCTGCAGGTTTTCTTCATGCACACAGTTGTTATAGCAGTTTGCTCTGCTGCTCACTTCACTTGCAAGCGCACAGAGATGCTTACCATGGGGATCTAAGTCCCCACTACTTCCACAGGTTGAAGAATAAAGTGTGGGGATCGCTTCCAAAGTGCTTTCTCAGTCTCCCCATGCCTCCTCATGCCTTTCCCAACTGGAAAAAAAGACAAGCAAAAAAGCAAACAAGGTGAGTTTTAAACAAAACATGGGAAAAAACAAACAAACAAGACAAAGAAAGTGTGTGGGTAGTTGAAGTGCTGGCTGGATTTACCTCAGACATATTTACCTCCAGAAACAGCTCCTCAAGGCCAGGCAGATTTTGCCTGTGACAAAATTCAAAAATGGCAAGCCAAACACCACTTGCCAGTGTGCTCGTGGCAAGGTGCAGTCCAACTTCATCCTATGGTACCTCAGGTGCACACAGACCCATGTTACAGTGTTTAAGATCAAGAAAGTTACAAATACATAAAACCAGGTAGTGCCCAGGTCTGCCAAATGCCTGCTGCCTGTGTAGTCAGTGAAGAAGGATGCACAAGGCACCCTACAGGTGGGGTGTGCTGGGTTCATGATTTCTTCTCCCCTTTGACCACCTAGGGAGCCAGAGCCTTGAGAGTAGGTGGTCTGAATCACACAACAGTCCTCCAGCCAAAGACATCAAAGTAAGCAAGCAGAACACAGCTGGATACTCCTGCTTTCTCCTGAATATGAGCCATTCCTGTGGCTCTCCTGCACAATTCATTCCATTGACATTGTTCAGTTCTCATCCTACAAAGCATTCATTTAACTCAGAGGGGAAGAAGAAGTCAATTAAAAGAAAAAAAAAAAAAAGTGCAACAATGAATTTTTAACATATTGTCCCAAACAGAAAGCTGGACCAGGTGCAGAACCATGATTAGGATCAAGTGATGGGAAGACGTCCAAAGCGTTCAGCTGAGCTGATTGCGGAGGTCTGGCTTTGAAGGCTGTATACAATGAAGCAAGTCATTAACAGTTGGATTTTCACCTTCCTGGCAATAGATGAGTCATGCATTTGAGAAGGTCAGTGCCTTGGATTTTAAGAATGGAAGAGAAAATCAGGATCATTTGCCCTGCAGAACACAGGCTGTACAATTTGCTTTCAGCTCTAAGACTGCAGGAGTCTAATACCTCCATCTACCTAGTGCCTTAGTTACTTCTGCACAATTGAGCCAGGAGAGAACCACTGACCCAATTTATAGCTAAGCATGTCAACCTCTGTAACAACAGCATTTTGTGAAAACCAGGGTATTTGTTACTCTTGTGTTTCTCACTTTCTTCATCTACAGCCAAGCTCTAGAGTTCATAAATGATATTCCGTTAGAGCAATCTGAAACCTTGTTTACACGACAGTCCATGTCCCCGCATTATGACTAAAGCCCCAAATCAGCAAACTGATTAACCTTTGGAGAAATGTCCTCAAAAGCATGAGTAGTCTCAGTCTTCTTCAGCATGTCACTCGGTGTCACACTCAGAACATCAACAAGGAAAGAGTTCCTCACAGTATGAGGTGGTTTGAGCCTATTAGGGGAGCAGCCACAAGGGCATTTTGGCTCTTCTCAAAGCAAGGGGAAGCAATAGTTTCACTGCCTGATAAGGCAGGGCAAGAGAACCACCTGGCTCCAAACCCCTGGCTGGGCTTTCTGAAGAGCTTCTCACTGTCAGATGGGGAAAACAATGAGTGTGTGTGGTAGCAGGTTTTGGAGGGACATACTTGTAAAAATAAACAATTTCGGTGTGTGCTGATATGCCTGACATGTAAGACGCACCAAAGGGAATACTAAAGCAGTGTGAATAGAGCCTAAAACGGAGATGTATGGAATGTTTCTGTATCCTACCTGCCAGCAAGTACCAGCCTGTCGTCAGAACAGAGCTGGTTTTGGATGCATGTTAGCACACTGCTTAGACAGAAATGGCTGATAGATCTTCCTGAGGCCAACTAAGGGAAAAAAAAAAAGATAGGACCAAACAGTTCTAGGTCCTTCCTCCCCCCAGGAAAGCAAGAAGCATCCAGAGAAGCTTCCAAATAACACATTTAATTTTCACATACCTCTTCCACCCACTCAGTGCGGGTACACTGGAATGAATTCACTGGCTTCTAATATTTCATTTGCAAGAAAGATTTCTGTAAAGGAAAGACAGTGTCCAGGTGACAGATTTCCAGACAGCTTCGTATCTTCTTCAAAAAGCTGTGGAAAGAGAAAATGCAGACTAGCCTCCCAAGCTGTATCTTCTTTCCTGAGATATTCCTATGACTCTTTTTCTCAATACTAGGTTTGGAGGACATCTATACCCCCTTGAGAGAGAAATTAAAACCATAGGCATTCCCAGAATAACCGCATTTATACAAGCTTCCCTTCCCTAGAGGAGAACGAGAGGGACTCAAAACCTCGAAGACTGTTTTAGAACTTTCATGGCGCTTAGCCAGAAATTTAAAGAAGACTTCATGTGGCCATAAATCAGCTGAATTGGTCAATGTGCAGAGACAACTGACCAAAACACTCACCCAATGCTAGATGATTCACATTTCTGAGAAAGCCATGAAACAAAAGATTTTGCCTTAAAAAGCAATGGGTTCCTTAACTTTTCTTAGAGTCATAACATAGTGAATGAACTTTCATGATTACGAGGACCAACATAATTGAATTAATGAAGAAGTATATCCAGACATTTCTTTCAGTGCTGCCAAAAAGACAAGTACACACCAGGTGACCAAAACCTCAACATTCTACATGCCTAGCCATAAAATTCCTGCACAAATATTCTCACTAACACTTCTGTCCTGCTGAATGACAACGACTAGCATCTTTTTTTGTTATATCTCCTATTCACATATATTTTATTTCAGGAAATCCTATGTCTCCTTTCAAGTTGAGTGCCTTTTCTCATGGCTACAGAGGCCATTATTCTGGAGGAAGAGCTATCGAGTCAGCCTGTCTCTTATTTTTTAAATGCAATTGACTTTTAGAGTGAACAAAGGCCTTCTGAAAAATCAGTACTCTTAAAGATACATCGGCTCAAGATGAATACACAATGGGGTTATTTTGGAATGGGGAAAATATCTTATCCAATATAGTTCTAGGGACAAATATAGATACCAGCAGCAAGTGCTGTGAACTTTCAAACACACTGGAGATTCCTTTGGGCTTCCTGGGCTCTGTTTATCCTACAAGACAATCAGCTGAAGTATTCTGACTGAATTCTTCACTGCTTATATATATGCTGTGAACTGGGAAAGGGACTTATCAAGCCATTTTCCAATGGTGGCCTGAGCTGATAGAAAAGAGGCAAGGAGAGTCCTTTGTGCTATCCTTGCCTCTTCTGTCCAGCGCTAGAGTTCCTAGTGCTTTACGTGAAAATCTTTTTGAGGAAGATTTCCTTATGCTCCCATCTCCATTGAGTAGAATGGCAGATTCATTTCCAGACAATGTTCAGAAATAGATAACTTGCAGCCCAAAGACTACAACCGCTTTTACTTCAGTGTAAAAACCAGCTAGTAAAGGTCTTGGTAAATGTCCTGTACAGATTCCCTTAAGGAAGTGATTACATCACCTAAGCAGTAAAATACATCATCCTCAAGCTTCCACAACAGGATTTATCGTGGCCACAGTGACTGCTAAGATATGGAGAGCTCACAGGTAAGTGGAAACCCATAATGTATAGATATACTCCCGTTGTCCCCACAGCTCAACATCACCTCTCAGTGGTGTAACTCACAAAGTCCTGTGACTGGAGGTGTTCACGGAGTTTGCAGGGCACCCTCTGTTTTGTGGCTGCATTGCAAAGTAAATTGTATGAACACAGGATGCCCATTAAACACAGCACAGTTCAGGGCCACACGATATGACACGTGACCATACGGTGGTCACCCTATGGTGACCTACTGGCTGGACAATTACATTGTTTTGAGATGCTCCTTCTTCGAGTAGATCTTCACTTGGATCATCCTGGCTCATGGCAACTGAAACACCTTCAAAGATACTAATATCAGGCTTTCTGAGTTCTATCCTACAAGACAACCAGCTGAAGACTTCATCCTATGAAAACTGCATTTTCCATTGGGTCATCGAAGCCCATGTGAGGCAATATTCCAAACATAGCACTTCATTTTTGGTTTTTTTGGCCATATCACTACAGATTACCTTGGTTTACAGGCAAATAAACTGACTAATTCTTAGACTGACTGATAGAAGACTGACAACCTAAGGGCTTCATGTAGTGCTGATAACTTGAATGCCTTTAGTTGTTTTAAATATCCTGTTCAGCCTCTGGTTGATCAGGGAGACAGCAATACAGATGTATAGCTGTAGCAGCAGGGACTTTTAAAAAGCAACACAACAAATGCTGGAGCTTCACAGATCAGCTTCAGCAGAGATAAATTGATTTATAAGAGATGGCCCACATGTATCTGATGCAATCTACTGTCCAGAAAACAGCACATATGAGGTGGCTGTTGGGAAGACCCAACAGGGACTTCCAGTTTAATATTCAAAAATCCCTTGAAGCGTCACACAGGATCTGGGGCAGAATGCTTAAACCTTGGAAAGAAGGTTCATGTTCAGGTGGTTGCTGTAACAGGCAGTTTGAAGCACTTGCATTTTTAAACGTTGCCTCCACCATGAAGCTAAGTAGTTTGTAAGGATCAACAAGTAAGAGCAAGCATCTCCCTCTCCATGAACAACGAGGTTAACTCTGAAATACAAGGTTTCATCAGTGCTTTTTTAACTACTGGGTGCCTTTCTAAATTGAAGACTAGGCACACTGGTCAGCAAAATGAAAAGACAGAGCCCCAGGCAGCATTCAGTTCATAAGGACCTGCCAATTTGTTTTGCAATTGCACTGTTATTTAAAAATGACAGTGTTGAATTAAAGAAAGTTTCAGCTGGGTATGGAACTTTGCAGCTCCAAGGCAGATCTGCCAGGGTGCTCTATCTGCCAACCCATAAAATGTTTTGAGATAGAGAGTGCCAAACCAAATTAACTGGATTTGAGGTCAAGCAGCATTCACAGCTGAATGCTCTGTAGACACCCTGAGAAGGAGCAGCAGCAATATCCCCTTTACCTGTAATGTATATTGGAAATAAACAAACAAATAAAGGAAAAATCCACTCACTGTTCTCCTGCTCTTTTTTATGAGGTTGAGCAATATTTATTTGAAAGCTGTAAAACCACGAGTACTTGGCATTTGCCCTCTTCGATAGCAGCAGCATAGTTTAAGGTAGGGCAGGGGCATCATTTAGCTGCTTTTAGCAAAGTTAAAATTAGCCATTTGAATCATTACATTTTTCTCTAAAACTCGCCTGCACATGGATGTGCTGAGCCACTGTTTCATATATAAATATAATGTAATGTATATACACACCTCCTCATATTTTCTTCTTCGGCTTCTCAGTATTGAGGAGAGTTAACTGAAGCCAACAGACCACTTGCAAAAATGGCTAAAAGGCCGTCAACATACAAGAAGACCACAGACGCAGCCCTTAGTTTCCTTCTGCCTTAGCTTGCAAAAACATCCACTTGCCATCCAGCTCACACACAGGTACTGAAGCCTGATTAACATCTTTTAAATAGATGGAAATCATCATAGAAACAAAGCTTATAAAATGCAGAGAAGTATCGTTACTTTGCCATGCCAAATCCTGACATCATTGCTGTTTTCCACTGAGAGAAAAACAAAAAAATCTTGGCTTCAACAGCAGTTTTGCCTCACTGAAAGGTGAACAAAAACAGACTGAGAGGACTTCAGGATCTGTCCAGAGATGATTTATTCTTAGGATAGACAACTCACACTGATGCATTTTATCACAGAATAGCTTGGCCTCAGATTGATCTATGTGCCACTTCAGTCGGCCAACTATAGCATGTTGGCCAGTCTTCACAACTGTAAAAGGTGAGGTGGTCTATTCCTTTGCACAAAGGAAGGACTGTGTTAATGCGCTGGACCAAAGGACAGATGATCACTTGACTTGCAACTGCCTGGTGCTTCTCTTAGAAATTGTCCTGTGCCATGGACAATCTCAGGTGTCACAAGTTCTTCCCACCTGGGTCTTCACTGACTTTTCTCAGCTTCCAGAAGGGCATGACCAAAATGCATTTTTATTTCAGTTAGCACCAGCTCTACAATGACTCTATCCTCAAAAAAGTCATTTCATCTAAGAAAATAACTTTGTTAATGAACACAGTTTCATCCAGGTAGGTTGCTTTGCTACGGCTTTAATGGAAATATTTCCATTTTAAGACATATGCTCCATACCCTTATGGTTGTGATACTGCATTTGGCATGTGGAATCCTAAATTCAAGTCACCCAGATTCAAACACAGTAAAGGTTTGGAATGAAAAACTTTAAGCCTGCTTTGGGCAAGGCAGGAACTTGAAACCAAATTTCCTGTGTGCCAGTAACTCAACCATCAGGCTTTGCATCACACAAGTCTTGTCCATGGGCCAAACAACCCTGAAAGCAACTTTCAAAGATTCCTCAAAGGGAGGAATCTTCCAGTCCAACCCTAAACACTGCAACAGGAAGCAAACTGACCTCTGATTTCATGGTACCTGACTACAACCTTGGTTCTTTGAGAGCAGTCTCAGTGCAAGCCTGGGTCGGTTGAACTCTTTCTTCTCCCTCACCCTGATGCACGGGGAGTATTAGGGGATATTTGTATCTTACAACATGTTCACTATGTGACTTGCATTAGATTAACTTGGATTAGGAAGAACTAGATAGAAGCAAGGGGAGGGGTTGATTTTAAAGCTGGGAGCCCAACTCACTGAATTTCAGTAATATAAGAACAATTTCAATATATTGGACATCTACCATTTTTCAAATATTAAAAGAACACTGGAATAATTCAATAATATTAAACCACCTGGTACTGGAAAAGTACAGACATTAGAACTGGGAAAAATGACATCTTATTGATCTATGGTTCCCATGTTTGTTTTCTAGTAGGAAGTAGATTCTGCACATCTGGGTGACTCGTCCTTCTGGCTGAAGAATTAGAGTGATGCACAAATTTATCATATCCACTTGCAAAGCAGCAGT
>JANRGW010002921.1:32408-43679 GCA_024733675.1 Psilopsiagon aymara | reverse complement strand
GGAAGAAATTCTTTACTGTACGGGTGGTGAGGCACTGGAATGGGTTGCCCAGGGAAGTTGTGAATGCTCCATCCCTGGCGCGGTGTTCAAGGCCAGGTTGGACATAGCCTTGGGTGACATGGTTTAGTGGGAGGTGTCCCTGCCTGTGGCAGGGGGGTTGGAACTGGATGATCTTAAGATCCTTTCCAACCCTAACTATTCCATGATTCTATGACATGTCTGAAATGCCAGCAGGCAGCATAGATGAACAAAGGAAATACATCCTCTCCCACCCAAGACAACTGCCATTAGAGGCAGCTTCCCTGCCACCCACATACTTCAGGTTTTCCAGTCTGTCCCTTTCACCCTGTCCTTCTTGTCACCCCCATTCCCACTTCTCTCAGTCCTTTGCAAAGGACACCTAACAAATCCCTGCTTGAGAGTTGCACAGGGCTGACTAGCAACTGACAGGGTCAGACTAGACAGAATCAGCTGCAGTAGAAAGAAACAATAACTCCATTAGCAAAGGCTGGGATACCCTAAAAGTGACAATAAGATTTAAGGCTACCCCAAAGCTTGCAACATACCTGGTCTGTTTTTACAATGAGCAGCTCTGAATGTCAAAAGACAAATTGCACTAGAAATTGAACGGGTGGCCAGTAGCCCAGTAGGAATACACAGACGCTTAACACTTCTCCGTTAACAGCAACAGCAGCAAAACTATAAAAGTCATTGCTAATTCAGTGGGTTTACAGCACAGAGAAAGCTGTTGCTTTTCTGTTAGAAAACAGCTGTTGAACAAAGGAGGAAGATGGAGTGATGTATGGATTTTTCTGAGTCTGCAGCAGTACAGCTGTAAGGCACTAAGATGGAGCGGCACTGCAGAGGGTCCAAGATGTGCTAGGATATCCACAGTGCTTCCTTAGACTGCCGCCTCTACTGGGCAAAGAGCAGGGGAGAGCAAACACTACAGCACTGCACTGCAGGGAACGCAAGGAAGGCAGCCAGTGGTCTGAGTGGGAAGAAAACCAAGGAAAGTCAGCTGCCTGGGTCACAGGAGAAACAGAAGAGTCTGAGGATGTCAACACAGATGAGGTGCTGGTGAAGAGGAGAGGAGGTGGGAAGGCTCAGCCCTGCAGCAGATCTCCACAACTGGCCAAGAAACAAATCCCAGCCAAATGAGCACTGCATGGGGACAAGGAGCAGGAACCAGAGAAAAGCAGTCCCAAAAATACCTAGGGGGTCATGAACAGCAATAGTTACCACAGTGTAAACCAGAGTGTGCACTTCCAGCCAGTCAGCTGCTCTCTCATTAGGTCTTGCATACAGGATGAGCCTTTCCCACAGCCAACGCAAGATAGCTGCACTCATTTCTACCAAGAGGCAGGGAAACCAGCCCCACTTACCACAGGGTGAGAAAGTGCACATGGGCAGCACTTGAGGAATTGCTACACACATTAATCTATTAACTTGTCCGTGTTTCTGTATCTTGGGTTGAGCTGCCTGTAAAGCTTTTGTCAAAGGGGGTTATAGCATCCTGGAGAAAAGAGAATGAGTCTGGACTCTGGACTCTTCAGCTACAGTCAGGCAAGTTTAAAAACATCAAAAAAAAAAAAAAAAAAAAAAAGAAAAAAGAAAAAAGAAAACAAACCAAACAAAAAACCCAAACCAAACCCAACAGAACAGAAAAAATCACTGCAGTTTTCAGCCTCTTTTACAGTCCTGGAAAAATGGCAGGTAATCTGAGGAAGGAAAAGAAAGGCTATAAACCGATGAAAGTACAAAGCCAGTCAAACAGTAGATGAATACTAAGCCAGTGTAGGATTCACGTCAAGAAAGTAAGCTAGAATTTCATTATTTGATTCTACAATAATTTGAGTTTATTTTAGCAGGAAAATGACCTCTCTACAATGTTTGTCAGGCTGCTGGTGCCAATGTCTAGCCAGGATGGCTAGATGTATAAATAAGCCCTTGACTTAATGACCAATTATTCCAAAATCTTTTGTTTAAGAACTATGTGTAGAGACAGAGTAAACAAATTAAAAAAGGTCTAGAATACTTCCAAGCATTTTGTTGCTTCCAGGTTAAAATATGTTTTTAAAAAAGGAGAAAAAGCAGAAAAAGAAGGGGAATTAGAAACTAATGCTAGTCCAAACCCTTAGAGAGCACATGTAACAGCTGGAAACAAGTAAAGCATGCGGCACTTGGCACTGAGCAGCAGACTACACTTGAACACATTTCCAGATCTCCTAGAAGCAAAAACACCCACTGCCAGAGAGGATCACCTGGGAGGGTCACCTGAAAGGATCCCAAGCTGTAAGGCATATTTCCTAAAGAAAGCTATTAGCCAGAAACAGTCCTTTGAAAATGCAAGAGACTACCCTGGGAACAAACCCCACTTTCAATAGTCCAGCAGGGATGCTACCTGAATGCTCACAGACCATGTTGGGGGCAAAACAGCAGAAAGAAAGTCCCCTTTCAGAAGTGACATGTAGATATTCCCCTGTGATCAATGTTTCCAGATCCTGGAGAAAACAGTAATACCCTTTTGCTTACTTATAGTCCTAATACTCCCTCCTGTTGTTTTGATATTTGCTAGCTGGGAGTTAACTGCTGCTCATGGGCACTGTGATCTCTTTCACCAAAGTGAGCATCTCATCCAGACTCTCCAAAAATGCAAGCAAGCTACCACCCACCTGGGTACAATAAGGCACAGCAGCCTTACCTAGCTCTAAGATTCAGCCAGGATTACAGCCCTAACAACAACTGAGTGAAGTGGCCCATCTTAGTTTTTTAATACAGGCCTAACTTAGAGGCAAATCCTACATATTTCTGAGGCGTGACATGCAGTTTTGCACTTTTTGGTAAGAAATAATGCTGATATCCTTGGGTTCCATGCTAGAAAAATGAAACACTTGGGTCACTAGAAAGTAACATAGCAAGTTATGTGGTAGGAGCAGACATCTTAACTATGGACACAAAGCCACTGCTGAGAAGTTGTGGAGAACAAAACTTGTGCTGCTACATGATGGCACCGCCTCTTGTGTGAATTTTACAGATGTGGAAAATACATTCTTTGGACCACAAGAAGCTCTTAGTACTGGGTTGCTTTCACAAAAAAGAAACCTGAGAAGACCCATATATCTGCTATCTTGCTTAATACAGCTAATATAGTTCTTAGGCTTGATTTCAAGTCAAGAGATTTTTCGAAGACTCTTTAGCTGCTGTACCAGAATGAGTTGAATGTTGAGTCAAACTGCATGAGCAGAGATGGAGGCACTTTACTGAAGGATCTTACTACGATGCCTCCAAGGAAACTGCCTCAGAAAGGAAAGATCAAAACAGCCATTAGCTTTTGGTGATAGTCCCAATAGCAATTACATAGCCAAGCAATAATCAGCACATACCAAATCTATCCAGGAGGAGATCTTTTTTGATCACATTGTTGGCAATGCAGGTTTGAAATCTATGGCAACCAGGGTTATCAGTACAGGAATATGAAGATCTACAGCCCACCAGAACAATTCTGAACATTTGCAGCCAGCTCCTGGGAGATTTAAATGGCTCCTTTCTGGGATATTTGCTAGCCTTTCCCCACACATCTCTCTAGGGACAAGGGGCACAGAGCCAATAAGAAATATCTTGAGTTACCACCACTGCCAGAGAAATTCGTTTGGCTCACAGTGTGTCAGGGTGCTGAACCCAAGAAGCTCTCAGGAGAAAGCAGAAAACCATCACAGGCCTCCAGCAGCACCAGACTGAAAGCTGCTATTGCAGGCAGCCTCATGCTCACAGCTTCCTACTTTCCTAGGTGCTGCTCAGGACTCATGGACTTGCTCAGAGGTATGGGCTGAGTAATATAAAAGCTACCCAAGGGCTGTCTATGAGTTTTAAGAAATGTTCTGGTTATTGCAAACTACAGCTTATTGAGTAGGTTAAGGTTATTGTGGCCTGACAGCTGAAAAGGTTGGTCACCACTGATAGAGCTAAACCAGCATCAATCAAAAGGAATGACTGTAAGGCTGTCTGGGCTGCCAGCAAAGCTAAGTTGTCCACTTGGTGTTCATGCCAAGAGTGGGCAAACTGGCATCTCCCATTGTCAGAGTCCAGAGCTCCTTCCTCTGCATGAGGAAGAGGGTTATAGCTTCACAGCATGAGTTTAAGAGACAGCAGCATCTTTACTCCAAAGGGCTCCACCGTGGGATGGGATTCCAGGGTTCTAGCTCTTAATTTAGGCACTGAAGGTTACAGTGAAGTAGCTCAGAGCTCAGAACTCCAGCTTAGGTCTCAGCTGGGGTCACCTGGAGATGCTCCTCAGGCAGGTGACACAAGCAGCCTATGGAAGTGGAGAAAACAATGGCAAAATTAAAGAGAAATGGTAGAGACAAAGGGTGTATCTGCCCTTCAGGTGACAAGTAGGTGCAGTGGTACCTGAATAACCCTAAACAACCATGGTTTGGGCTTGACAGAACAAAGCTCAGCAAAAGCTAACTTCAGTGTTTCACTGCTACTTATTTGGCAGACTTGCCTTAGATTTACCATTATCCTGCTGCTCACAACTAGGACAACTACGTTCGCCTTCAGTGCCCTCCATTTCAAGCTTTTAGATAGCCTCAAACGAGATGTCAGAAAAAACACCACCTCACTATGCTGTTGAAGCTAGCGAACAGAAAAACTGACAACTTAGGCAAGGTAAAGACATACTGTAGAAAATACACCTACCAACAGCTGAGGGTATAGGTCTGTGTTCATAAACCCTCCAAAAAGGTGTTTATTCCCTTTCTAACATTCACATTTAACTAGAAACATTAAGAAAAAGCATTTACATGCTGGCCAATCAGTAAAAACTATTGTGAAAGAATGTGAGAAGGATTATGTGAGATACAAATACATTTTATTAGCTGTGTGGTGTCCATGCTAGTGTATCAAAGGAGTTACTCAATGAATTTGCCATGCCAAAAATTCTTTCTTCATTGTGAGGAATGGGGGAACTACTGTGCTAGAGGAAAGCAAAATACTGATTTTCAATAAAATGGGAGTTTATATTATTATACTGGGCTGTTTAATCTTGTCTTCTCCTAAATGTACACATTGTGCTTTGCACAATAGGCCCTGATCGTGGTGGGCTTTTAAATGCTCTAATAATAATAACAACAAAAATGAGTAGCAATTAGCAAGAAATCCAATGATCCAAGAAATTACTCCCTCATGAGTCTGACTACTGTATCTAACAGCAATGGACTAAATACTAAGAAAAATAAATTACTGGAATACATTCCAAATTACATCTGGAAAACAACAGATTTTTGAGCAATAATCAGCACAATAAATCTGGTCAGAAAGATACGGCAGCCATATCTTTGAAGAAATTACTGCAGTATACTCAAAGCAGCACATGTATTACAGCTACATTAGCCTCTCAGTAAAACATTTGTTCCAGAGCCACATAAAATCTTTTATTGAAAAAAATAAAAAGTAAAACTAATTTTTTTTTTTTTTTTTTTTTTTTTTGCAATAAACAATATGAAGGTCAGAGCTACTAAAGGATAGGAAAGAAAAATCCTAGCTGGTGTCATTTAAAATACAGGGCTAGTGATACCTTAAAAGTCAATGTAGACCATATGCTTTTTTCTAGAATATTTCACTTTGTGTCACTTACAGATTTCCTTTACTGTCCTTGTAATACCATATGAGATTTCCCAGAAATATATTGCTCTGTGTATATATTATCATTGTGTGGAGCTGAGGTTTGGGAGGGAGAAAGGGAATGAGGGAGCTATTTATTCTCTCACCCTATAAATTCAAATAGCTTTGGAATTTTTGCATAATAGTTAACACTTTTTAATCATGACCTGGAAGGAGAAATTCACAAATGAAGAATTCCAGCTGGTAACCTTACCTCCCACTTATATTGCCTTTCTCACATTACCGGCAATAAATCCATCCAGAGTTAGCCCACAGCACAGCAAAATACTTGAGCATATGTTGAACTATTGGCACAGCCAGTAGTTACTGAACCTAAGTAACTGCAGTTACACTTGGAGGCATTTTTATATCATTAAGTTGCATTAGCTACTGAGAACTCTTTCCTCTACTCAAGGATGCAAGAGAGGTCATAAGATGCGTATCACCTGCAGGAGCAAGAAAACTCTGCTGTGGATATTGCAAGTAACCTCCAAGAGGAATTAGCACAAGTTCCTACTGATGGGAGCACTTAAAAATAGGTGAAAAAACTCAAGTAATTGCTCTGTAAAAAACAGCCTATCCTCACACAGACCTGAAATGAGCATCCTCAAAGGTCTAGACAGTGCCTGAGCAGGGCAGAGCTACCCCTCATAATGTGGACTTCAGGAAGAAAATTTTCCAGAAAAGGCTGCACAAAACCTTAGTGTTCTTCTCCCTGAGGGGAAAGTGTGGTATGTGAATCCCACAGCAACAAAAAGTTAGGACGTGGGGGGATAAAAATGAAGCTGTGTCTGTCTTCCCTCTGTTTATTAATAGGTTGATTTATGAGAGCTTCTAAAAATAAAGAAAGTACCAAACCATATGACTGACCAGTGCCCTATGGCTTTCTTCCTCACATGGAAACTTGAAAGTGTTTCTTTAGTTATTCTGTATGTGAAATTCATATGACTATTGGCACTAATGTAAGCAGTTCTCAGCTGGGATAGATACTAAACTAAGATGGGTAAACTGGTGAAAAACAAAAATGGAAGGTGATGTGGTAGTGACATATAAAACAAAATATATTCTCTGTAAACTTAAAGAGTCTGTAGGGGTTGGAATGAATGTTAGGCTGCTTCGGCAGTTGACTAAAATAAAAGGGATTTTTTTCTTAGTTCCTTATGACTGTGAAGTGCCTCATCCTCTGGGACTCCAAGCATGAATGGCAACATATTTGTGACACTTCAGTTAACTAGCAGGTCATAATAAAAATCTCATATCACTTCAAATCAGTCGGAAATAGTAAGCTTTTCTTTATTAATTTGTAGTAAACCAGAAAACTAAGGATTGAAAACATCATAGGCCAAATGAGATGCTTTATTTGATCAAAAAGGAAACAACTCCATTAATTCAGGCACACTCTGAACTATTTGGTGCTATAAATTTCAAAAAAAAAGAGTGTTTCTCTTTAGGACAGTCAAAGCAAAATGTTCCTTTTTTTCTTTTTTCTATTTGGGGTTTGTTTGTGGTTTTGGCCAAAGGAATTGGGTGAATTTGACATGACACTTCATGAGGGATGTGGGAATGCTAAACAGAAGTAAAAAGAGGGCCTGAGAATGATCCAGTGGTTGGCAAATAGCTCTTGCAATGGCAGGCTTTGGGACCTCCTGCTATTGCACTCATAGAAAGGAAAGATTGATAGGCAATAGAAAATAACCCTGTTTTTCAATCCCTGTCACCAAGGAGAGAGCAGGATCCAGGAGCTAGGAGGTGGTTCAGGAAGAACCAAGTCACACAGCAGATCCCAGGGAGCCCCAGGACTCCTGGAGCCTGAAGCAGATGGAATAGAACAGCCTGAAATGGAGCTTGGCCTGCAGCAGATTGGGTCGCTCAGCCCCAGCGATAAGGCAGCTCCTGCCTTCCCACAGCACACTGGTGCTCGCTCTGCCCTGGCCCTTGCCCAAATTCACCAGCATTGCTTCCCCTGTGTTGATGACCCTTGCAGAAGAAAGGATGAAACCCTGCACCTATTGGAACAGCTTGTATTTTAGATATATGCTTAGTTAGACATGGCTGTTTGAGAACATGTTTAGGTGTCTACCCAGTTTCTAGCACACAATTATTCCTGCAGCCACATGCCTGACTGTTCTGCTGAACAGGGTCCTACATCATGTCCTTTCTCTGATGTCAGACTGAGTAAACTCACTTTCCTTCTTTTGGAACCCATGTGAACACTCTGGTATTAAGTGATGCACCTGAATATTATTAGGTGTGTGTTTTGCTGGAAGAGGGGAGAAATAAAAAGTCAGGGAGAAAAAAAAGCATGATGAAAATGGAACAACAAGTAGGTATTACAAAATCAATACACACAGAACATGAAAGGAAAGATGAAGGGGCAAGACACGGAACGTCTCATTTGAAAACACAGTGTACCTGCCATGTGTAGGGAATGCATTTCTGCCAGCATAGCTCTGGGGAAGAATTTTCTCCCTCTCACGTAAGGCTCACTTTAGCCAGAGTTTTTAATTCACCACTCCCTTGCAGAAGTAAGTGGGTGAATGCCACAGTGGTAAAAGGTTCACTATTCACAAATCCCAAATTAGTTTGTTATTTGCTAAACCTCAAGCTCCTCAGCGTTCAATTCTTACTACATAGTGACTCACTCATATAATGAAATCTCAGTATAATAAAATCTGGATTAAACTATTGTAGCTCTTAGCCAAACTATTTTGCCAAGTCGCTCTCAATACTTTTTAAATGAAAACACATAAACCCCCCCCAGCACAACTAGAACAAGGGTCAGCATAGCATCCTAAAACAGAGTAGTGCCCTGCTGATGTAAAGGAAATTGTAGTACCTCGTTACCGTTGACAACTCAGGCACCGTACTAACTGTGTGGACAAACTGTTACTAGCGGTTTGAGGAGGATGCTTGGGACAGTTACGTGCCTGATTGAGACATTACACTGCTGGATCTCATCAGGAAGATCTCCTAAAGTCCAAAAAACAAGAGTGGTTGTTTGGAGGTAACAGCCCATTCAGACTGACTGAAAACACAAATCTGTATATCCCCCAATTGCATGGGAATTAGCCTGAAATATGCTTTCTGATTTACTCCCATTCAGGCTCAAGCCCTGTTCCAGCACCCATCGAGTCCAGCCAGTTCCTGCACCAAGCCATAGCAGCAGCCAGCTGCTTGTATCCACAGGCCACCAAACCCAAACCCTTCATCCAGGGTACTTTGTGTTTCATTGCAAGAAATATCTCCTTAGGCAGATCAGCCATCACCGGAGAAGGCTTCTCTTAATCACAGAAGTGCTCAAGGTCAGTGAAAAGTCTTACACTGGACACTTTATAACATCTCTTTTAACTTCCTTCTTTCCCTTTTTCTTTTTCCTTTCTCCTGTATGTTCACACTATCCTAACTCCAGCAAATATTAGAAGTTGAAACCTGGAACACACAGCTGAAACTGCTGAACCCTCATTTCCTATGTGAAGAATATGTAAAGCTTTCGCAGAAAATAATGATTCTTACCTTTGGAAGTATTCTGGCTCCTGGTGTAGGGCTGGAGCTCAGCAGTTCCTCTGGACTTTCAGGGTATTGCTGAGAGTCCTTGCAGAGTGGCAGCCAGGCCAGCTGCAATGCTGGGGTTGTTTTGTTGGTTTGTTTGCCAGAAGAATTCTTTGTATTCCTTTCATATCCCTCAGAAGTTCTCAGTTTTTCAGGGAATGCAAGTCCACTTCAAAGTTTCCATAGATCTCTCTTTTTTCACTTACACCAAAGAGACTGTTATGACCAGTTGAACAGACTGTGAAGAACAAACTGGTGACAGAAAAAGGTAGATTTCTATCTACTGTAGAAAACAGCTTTATAGTAGACAGGATAACTCCCAATCAAGTTTATCCATGGACAGAAGCTTTATTTTTCTCTGATGCTCTGGGCTTCTCAAGAAGATCCTCCAGAACATCATTCAAAGCATGAACAAACAGAAATTGGTGCTTACACAACCAAGCCTCTCTCTTCTGAAGTGTGTCCTTCACTAGTGTCATCCTCCCTTTCCCAGAAGAGGGATTGGTCAGAAGGTAAGGAAAGGACTTTGAAATAAACTTTATAGCTGGCAGCCTATTCTTTTACCTTATTCATCATGAAGTAGCAGTGCCACAAAAATGTTGCCTTGATGTCTATAAAGCAAGGCCCCAGCTGTCAGTCAGCTTGCAGTTAGCGCCATACAAGAACTTCTATGCAAATATAGCAGGCCAATACTTAGTATTGAATGTACAATCTCAGTTTTCCATTTTTTTTATTTGCTGCAAAGAAGCCTGAGGTGACTATCCAGATGGTAAACTATTACCAGTTTGGCACCAAAGTCTGGTCTGGTCTCCTAATAGAGCATTCATCATGCTTACATATTGTATCATATCATAATTTATAAAGCAGTTACGCCCATCTGCAAGGCCAGATTCTGCTCTGAGCAACACAAGAGTAACGATGCTACAATAAGGATAAAGCACAGGAAAGAGGAGAATCTAGCCCTGGAATCTATGCATCAAAAAGCTTTTAGAAATATATAGTAACTAAGCCTATATATACTTCCTCAGAGCCTAGGTGATCTGAAAGGGAAATTTTACAGTATTAACTGGCACAATCAGAGTTCAACAACAACAAATCTTCATTTCCAAGGAAGGAGTTTTATCAGCAATGATACAAGCAGATATTCATTAACTGTATATAGGAAGTCTAACTTCCAATATAATAAAATCAAAAGGAAATCTGCAGTTGCCAGATAATACCTCTTGTTATGTAAAGCAAGTCATGACAAACCTTAGTCTTGATAAACCAGTCCCTGCCAAAGATCCTGAAGCAAGAAGACATGCATGGCATCAGTATTCAGGACACTTTTCTTCCCTGGTGACAGCAGAAGTGATTTAACTTACACACGTAAAGTCATGCACGTGATCTTTTGCTTGTTTGCATGGGGTAACATTTCCGGTCTGTAAAATCTGCAGTCACTGGAGATGGAGGAAGGAATCAGATGAAAATACATTGGATCACAGCAACAAACCTTTGCTTTAAGGAGTTGACATGTTCTCCTAGAGAAGCACTGGGGGCTGCACATCATCTCTCATACCAGCTGATGGAAAACCAAAATCTAAGTCTGTGTTCAGATTCCTCTTCCAGACTATCCATCCTCAGGATAATTCTTTGGAGGACAGACTGAAAGCCAAGCTTTTCCCCAAACACACATTCATGTTTCAGGCAAGCAGTGTTCCTCTATCAAGGCTTTGTTAGTTTGTATATACCAGTATAGCTCCACCTACTTGAGTGCCAGCTATTTAATCTCAGAGTCTGGGGTCATTTGATTTTTATGAGGGAATGATCAGAAAAAACGGTTTTGAAGGCAGCTGAGCCTTGAATAAGTAGAGAGTGCTTGCTGTTGGTCATGTGCACTGATGTGGTACCCAGTGAATGGAGGCTATTGCATTACAGTCTGCTGTAAATCGCACTTCTTAAACCCACCAGTCATGGGTTCAGCAGTAGCAGTCTTTTTTCCCCTTCTCGGTAGCTGGTGCAGTGCTGTGTTTTTGACTTTCGGCCTGGGAACAGCGCTGATAACACCAATGTTTTTAG
>JANRGW010002921.1:0-32308 GCA_024733675.1 Psilopsiagon aymara | reverse complement strand
ATCCCTCCAGGAGCAGAGGGAAGAAAAAAGGGGAAGTGAGTGAACAAACTGCGTGGCTGATTTATGGCTTAAACCACAACACCACCTCATTTAAAGAGAGCTCCCAGATTGTAAAAGCAGAATACAGTTTAGCCCTACATGCTTGCCAAACACCAGTTTGCAAAACCAAAAGAGATAATATATGGTGAAAGTGGCACAACCTCATCATCCCAGGGAGACGCTCAAAGCTGTCTGTGCAGCACAGCCCTAATACTCAGCGGTCTGGCACCGCTCTGCCTCCTCAACCCAGACAGGTTTGCAGTTAGCATATGTGTCAGCAGAATGGCTTGTCAGACAATGTCCAGAAAGCTTCCAAAACTTTTTCTACAGTTATACTGGAATGTGTTTGGAAAAGTGTGTGATTAATTGCCAGAGGCTTGGTGATACCATTATGTGATTTCACTATTGCACAATGTGCCATTAACTGTAAGTTCCAGTGAAAGAAATATGAAGAACTATATTGTCCATACTGCACAGAACAATTACTTTCTAACATAACACCTTGCTAAGTTGGCTTTGGTTTCATTGAAAAACTTTACCTGGGTTGATGTTTTTTCAGACCTATTCAGTGCCTCTGGGAGCTATTTGTGGGACCGAGTATTCCTATAGTTTTTGTACCATCCAAAACCTGACCTGCCAGAAGAGTTATCACTTAGCCCCATAATAATTCTTTCAAGGAAATGGTGTAGAAAAGGGCACCTACTCTCCTGAAGAATAATGGGCCCAAAATTCATCTGATATCAGCAGTGAGTTTGTTACTTAGGTATTTTGAAAAATATGAGATTGGAAAGCACTCAAAGTGCCTTACGGTAAAACTGTAAGGACTGAAAGCCAAATTAGAGTTTAACATAACACTGACTTATTTTGTATTAGAGTTGTACTCTGATTTTCTTTATTACCCAATTGTACTGCAGATCAGCTGCTCACAAGTTCTGAAATAAATTATTTCTCAAGAACAATCCTACATTTATATTACTATAATATCCGTAACTTGTTGAAAACATTTGTATAATTGATTCAGTCTGTGCATAGGTTTCACTTCACGCGCCATAGAAATTATTCCACTTACAAGTCTGTACCAGGTGAGAATGAAGTAGCTCTGCAGACAACTTGAGAAGAGTGAGATTCATCTTACCTTGCTTGGGAAAAAAAGCCTCTGTGGTATAGATTGAGTTACTTAAGTTGCCTGTACAATATATAGGGTAAGAGAGACCATTCCAAAAGGCAACTGGACACAGCCAAGATCAGAATTCTCTCTCCATATGGACTCCAGAGAATTCCTCAACAAGTTTAAGGTGGAGAGCTAGCATTTAAATGGTGATGAAGAGGTAAGGTAAATACTACCTGAAGTACTGAGCAACTTTTTTCACTTTGAAACTACTATGGAATTTGGCAAAGTAAAATATGCAAGTAAGATGTTGCCATGAATTTATCAGAGTTCATGCTGCTAATCTTACACAGGAGAAAAAAGTGCAAACTGCTCGCTGCTTGATTTTCTTTCCCTGAAACACAGAGCAGAATGAGTACATGCTAGCTGCATACTGTTAAGAAGCTACTACTTCTCAGATCACAGTGAGATCTCTACTGAACAGTAAGGTGGTTTTCATGCCCACACATACCCTGCAGAAATACGATTTTCTTCTCAGCCGTGCTCGTTTGCATTCAGGTGGTCAAGCTGGAGATAGCCTGAGAATAGGAAAGAAGGGCAGATAGCCTTGCTCCTTTGAATCTTTAAAGCAGCTGAAATCACACTACAATTGTAGATTTATCAGAAGAACTTGTCAAATAATTGCAACCTCCCGAATTATTCTTTGCAAAACAGTGATTCATAATCTTATGATGAGGCATTCCTCATGAGATGCTGGATTTCCAGTGGATCCAGCAATGACAGCAGATAACATTTTCCTGTGAGGTGGCTGAACACATCTTAGAGAGAATTCCTTGATGTTTCTAAAGAATTGAATAGCTGGCTTCTCAGGAAGATTGAGCAAAGAATTCTGTTAGAGGAAGGACCACTGTGGCAATTTATACCAGCTGAAACTCTGCCTTCAGTTAACATGCAAGGAAATCATGGAGAAATTGGAATCAAGCCTAGAAAAAAAGGAGGAAGAATTACAGAGGCAGAAAGGCATCAAACTGAAGTAAAATCAGAAATCAAGGGGAAAATAGAGCAAAAAAATAAAAAGACAAAAGAGAGTAAGAGAAAAAGGAAAGATAACTGCAGAATCACCAAGCAAGCAAATAAACAATGAACAGATGCAAAGAATGAATTGCTGGACAATGACCAGAAACATATCTGAGAATTGGGAAGAGAGGCAGAAAAAGGAAGGGAAAGAAGCCAAAAATCATGAGGCCAATGTTTTTATCTTCTTAGTATTTGTTTGTGATTGTGTTGCATGAACCTAAATTTTTTTTTCTGAACTAGTTGGAAGTCTTGCTGAGAAACTGCAGCCTACCGCTAACAAACACCATGCCCCTCAGAGGTTCCTCTGTTGTTAACCACACACCAGTACATCCTTTAGTGGTCGTCTTCTGTTCTCTCAGATATGGTTCACACCGACTTTCTCTCTGCTGTGTGACATGCCTCTTTTAGTTGCCAGGAGAAGTAGGATAAATACAATGCAGCTATACTTTTGCACTAGCAGAAATAATGTGTGCACTAGGCTACCCATGCTGCAATGGAATTAGCTCCTCCCTGTATTCAGGCTTAAACTACTGAAGCCCTCTGTCCTCTTGAGCAGGACAAGATACATCTCCTATGACTCTCAAGCTGCAGCTGTAGAAACATAATTACATACAAATTAACCTATTCTTCATGTAATTTGAATTGTGTCCATATGTGTCTGTGTTATTTGTAAAGTAGTACACCTCACACCATGATATCCTTCCCACTCACATTATAGAAAGGCATCTTTGTTCTCCCCTATGGGTCCCTCAGGCTGGGAGATCGCTTACCCTCTGTATTTAAAAAAAGTACACATACACACACAAACACATGCATGAGCATGATATGATGCTTAACCATAATCAGGTCTCCTCAAACTCACACTAAGTAGATGCAACTTTGCTTTCAACTAGTGTTCTAGACCCTTACTTCTATGGGGACTCAGCTACCTTTGAGGTGATGAATCACTATTTTAACAGATTACAACTGGTCTTTTTAATAGCTCGTAGCTACAGTTCCTCTGGGTTGTTTTTTGTTTTTTTTATGAAAAGTTTTATACGATAAAACTTGTGAGAATACCAAAAAAATCCAGAAGTACAGCCTGAAAGTCTGTGCAAAACATGCTAGCAAGCTCTGACCTCATAGCTACAGCCCAAAGGTTAAGCAGATGAAGATGTCATGTGACGGTGTATTCCTTATCCCCCTGCAGCAGAATGTTTGTCTTCGAGCATCTGTCTCTGGACAATTGTGTAATACAAGGCAATGAGGTGTCTGCAGGATCCATGTCTCTCAAAGTGAAACTGGAATCACTCAGCTTACAGCCTTTCTGGGGTTTATCATGCCAGGCATTATGAAGTTTCATTTGCACTGCACATTACATAGTTCAATACACACTTAGAACTGTACTTCTAAGTGATAGGTTAAATTGAGTTCATTATTTTGTGTAAAAACAAATGAACCTTTTATATTTCCTCCTAGTTTTCCCCCTAGGCACATATGAAAATCTTTCTCCTCTTCTAAAGACTTCTCTGACCCTCTGTAAGAGATTATACTTTACGAACCACATTTTCAGGCAGGATAAGGCAGCGGGAGTTACTCCAGTTCATTTAGCCAGTGCACCTTGTGGCAGTGCACCTGGCATCAAACTGACTGGAGGGAAATGGGAGTGGAGCAGCCGTGTGCATCAAGTGGTGCTAGCTACAGCTCTATGTGACCAGCCAGCACAGACTCAGGATGCTGCTGGAATGCTTTTGCTCCCTCATGGATAGGCAGAGAACAAAATGTACCAGTGATGCAGTCTGTGATGCGGTATCACTGGCCTTGGGAGAAATAATGCTCATGAAAAGCACTCATGGTATAACAGCTGAATTAGGTTTCAGTCTCCAAACTGTAGCCTAGCCAAGGTGTAAATGTAGCACTGAAAGCTCTTTAGATTCTGCAGCAAGGATAATCTTTCTGCAAGTTCATACAGAGCAAGACTAATACTCATTCCTCATGCAGACTTACATCCATGCCACTTCTCTTCACAGCCAGTCCTATTTTTCAGTAGGTATTCAGACAATTCATGGTGCAAGGTGCAAATTGTTTAAACAAAGATGACACAGAAGTTGCAAAATGTGTAGCTTTCAGGGCAAAAAATCTAACCTCTGACAAAAAAAATAAAGAAAAATTAATAACTTCCTGTTCTTATATGAGAATTAGTTGCTACAGGTCTTTCTGCAACTAAAGCGATCTAGACAGAAACAATCCTCATTTAAAACAATAACTCCTGGCAAATCACAGATATGAGCTGTATACAGAGCCTTCAAGGAGAGGGATGTGGTGACATAAGTCCAATTTTAGAAGGCGGTTCCCACATCTATCCTAGAGAGTTTGTAAACTTGTACACAGCAGTGAGAAAATGAAGGTGATGAAGTTCAGGTTGGCCCAAACTGCATATTGGTTAATTTGCCTGTTAGTTGGCTAGCTCCCTTTGTAACATGACTGCTGTGAAGAATATCACAGTTCTATCAGTTTCTTATGGTTTAACTGTGGCAGTTTTGTAATTATCAAAATCCAGTTTAAAAATATATAAAAATAAAAATGAGCTGACCTTTCAGCATGAGTGACTTCACTTGAGATTATCACTGCTTTGAGCCAGACATGTGTGTACACATCCAGCTGAACCTGTTTCCAGAAGGGTTGTTTGCAGTCTAGAAGACAAATAAAGCAGTTATTTCTTACCAGTGATCAGCATTAATTAGAATAAACTGAATCAGTTGATTCAATAAAAAAATCAGTTTTGAACCTGCTCTTCCCTCACACAAATGTTTTAAATGCTTCTCTGTAATATTTTTTTTTTATGTGAATATTTTAATGTAAAATATTTCCAAGCAGATGCTAAGGTCGTCTGGCTCAAACTCAAAGCAATTGAGATATTTTGCAAAGACCAAACAAAATTCAAGTTCAAGATTTTGCATATTTCTTGGACTACACTTTTTTTTTCCTTAGGGAGGAAGTTCAAGATGTATCTTCAATTTACAAAGCCTCTTGTAAATGTCACCCTTGTTATAAAGTATCATTGCATTTCTTAAAATGATTACAGCTATCAATTTCATGCTAGGAAAAATTATGCTAGGAACTAGGGAGAGGAGAAACACCTTGCAGAGAAGTGTGGTTGATACATAAACCATTGTGTTGGTATCAGGCCCAATCCTAAACTGGTAAATCCCCTTGTCTACAATTGCTCTGCTGCAGGTAGTGAATTCATTTTTTTAATGAGGTTTTTATCCTGGTTTTCTGAGGAAACCAGGGTTATGTATTCACACAAACTACCCGTTCTCACTGATGCCTTTTGAAGCCATTGACCAATTTACAAAACTTTACAGAAGTTTCAAAGACATTAAATTCACCCAGTATTTCACAGGAATGCACAGGCTAGTGAAAGACACACTTAAATTAGTGCAAATTACTACAAGGAATTATTAAACACCAGAGAAACCAAACAAAAAAAGATGGCTCAGGGAAAACAATTCCTCCTCTGTTTAGTAGGTCAACCAACCACTTGTTTGTGTCTTCTACAATTCCTTTTCTCTTGTTTTTTTCTTTTTAACAAAGATACATTCCCTAATGTCCTTGTACGTGCCTGTCTTTGAAAAGTACATTACTGTGCTACACCAACAACATACCGAAGTTTTTCATTGTTTCTCTTAGAGTGAGAAGGAAAAGAAATTACTCCCATTAGACTGCGGGAGCTGGGTAAATGCTGGGATGGCACAAGCTGCTCTTCTCAATGGACCACCTCCCTTTTGCTTTACAGTCTCACTCTGCTCCTTTCCTTGGGCTTGCTGAAACCCCTGACAGAGAGGGTAATTGTCCAGCATGGATTAGTGTATGAAATCCTAGCTTAATAAATAAATAAATAAATAAAATCAGGCTTAATTCCAACATCCTTTGAGCTAAAAAAGCCCTCACTTAACGCATGACAGAGTTAGGAACCTGCCATGCTGAAGTCATGGTCATTGTAGTGATGGGAATCTTCTCAAGTGGTGTTTAACCCAGTGGGAGCTTGTAAGTGTAATAAGCTCTTAACAACATGTAAACTAACGTAGGAGTTTGTGAGCTTAAGAGCACAGGAGGGGGTTGTGCAGCTGCTTTATTTAGGCTGCTAAGAATGCCCAACAGATTCAATTTAATATTGTTTAATAAGGCCTTAGCAGAACCTTGATCTCCTTTGACCAGTTGCCACTTAGAGTTTCTGGTATCGCTTTTAGTTATTAACTCTTTTGGACAAGAAGCTTCTTGTTATATTTCTTGAGATGTCTGTGTTTATATAGACTGGGAGAGAGGATGCTCACCAAATAACGCCAGCCACAGCAAAATTAAGCCTTGCCCTGCAAAATATCCTTTTTGAAAACAAAACACAGTATTTACAGGAAGAAGAGAAATGTCATGAAAGACCAGAGACGTTAAGAGAGACCACGGGAGAAGGCTGTGAGGTTCATGCAGCAAACTGGATGAGGACAGGTACTCTCCCACCTCAAGCAGAAAGCTGTCAGGAGTTGGGACTCATAGGACAGTGGCCATTTCATGTAGAGCCATTGAAAGAATTTCTTGTCACCCTGCTCAGTCCAAGAGAAAAAAGCCGTACAAAAGTGTTACTCTGCAACTTACTAGCAGTTGTGAGATGCTGCTACAGAAATTCATATATATTTGCTGCAGGCAGGACACCCTTGGGATCTGCCATCCAGAGAAAAGTAACAGGGAAGAAGCTTTTCACTAAAACTGAAGGACCCTGTCCATGGCAGGGGGGTTGGAACTAGATGATCTTAAGGTCCTTTCCAACCCTAATTATTCTATGATTCTATGACCTTCTCAAAAGTGTATCTTTAATCCCCTCACAGGAAGGTACTAAAGTGGAAAAACTCTTCTTCTTCTGTTGCCTTGCGCTCAATCAAGTAAAATTGTGCAGTGCTTATGTATCATTACAAGGAGGACTACAAAAACTTTGGAAAGATGCTACTAAAATAAACACCTGCAGCCAAAGAGCTGGCCTCTTGTTTGCATCCCATCAGGGAAAACTTAGCTTGCACTCTCCTTTCTCTGATAGAAGCTTGAAAAATCTATCCAGCCATGCACATTACCAGGAATTGAAGTATGAGCATGCCTGAGTGCTTAAAGTACACAAGTCTGTAAGTGTTCCCCTTACCTAAGTGGGAGGATAGATCCAAAAAAGCTTAAAAGCAGGACAGTGCTGGTTGCCTAGAAAACAAGTCTGACTACTAGTCAAGAATGGAATTCAGTCTTTAGCAAATTGTTACCCAGTGGATGACATTTGGGTAAGCAGAACTGCTGTGACCTAAATATAGGGTACATCCCTAGACTAAACAAAGGAACAGCCCTTCATTTCTGTGAAGAGCTCCTTTATCTGAAGAGATTTGCTGGCTTTCATAAGGCTGCTTGTGTAAAATAAGACTGCTCCAGTGTAAGAGCAGGGAGCTACACTCAGTCCTGCAGATCTCACAGTTCAGATAAGCAGAGCCATGGATATGCGAGGGAAGACCATTCACATGAATAATGTTGCAGGCTTAGCTTCCAGGGATATTCTCTTTGGGTTGTCATGAACTGATGATGCTTAGCAGCAGTTTTATAAAATGAAGTTAACAGAGATTTTTTTTTTAAGTGATGTTGCAATTTCCCCCTTGGACAAATTTAACAAAGAAATATTTCTTAGTGAGACAGTATAATTTCTGGCAAGAATTGTTACAGATGAAAACTCAATTCCATAGCCTTATTCAAAGCAGTTGAACTAGTAAAGTAACAAAACTTGGAAAAAAATAAATGCCTTAGCCATTTAAGGGGTCCTCCTTGAGGAGGCATTTCCATATTCAAGGTTTGGAACTTAACATACATCTAAATGTACATGCATATATACCATTTTGTAAGAATTCTGTCAAGGTACAAATTCAGAAACGTAAGAGTCCCATATTTTCCAGACACTTGTACCTGGCTTAATAGGCTCATTATTAGCACAATTACTTAAAACAATCTTATCAGGTCCACAGCACTTTCATCTCAGTTTTTAACTATTGTGATATTCCTCTGAGCTATTACATGACATGCCAATAAGAAAGCAACAAGTACAATGGTTTTCTTTGTGTTCCTCTCTCTTAATCTGCTAAACAGATGCAGTGAGTGCACTAGCCACTCCAGATTGCTTCCAGAAAAAAAACCCATAACTTTGACAGGTTAGTACTAGTTAAGGGGCATATGGTTTGCTATTCTCTGTAGAAAGATAGCCATAAGTCAGCCAGCAAATTCAGATTCTTATAATTAACAACAGACAAACATTTAGCTAAAAATTGATGAGTTTTTTTGTTTGGTTGGTTTGGTTTTGCATGGTTTTCTAACCATTTATCCCTCTTTTTTTTTAATCTATTTTTTTATTTTACTTAGGAAAAAAGAAGAAAACCCACACAGTAAATGGAGTAAATTATGTTGCAATTATCATAACGATGTCCTTGTTATTGTTTCAGAAAAATGTTTATTTTCTACTACGACCCTCCTCTGATCTGACATGAATTTAAAGATGAAATGAAATGGATCTAGATTTTTATAAATCATAATCTGGGGACAGCCTTTTTCAAGTGAAGCCAGGTTAGCTTGTAGTTTGCAAATCACTCAGCAAGAGAGAATGAAATACTTGCCTAGCTTGATACGAGGAAGGTGACCTTAGAGGATAGGCCAACTACTGAATTTGTATGTATTTTCCATTAGTTTTCAGGGAATCATGTACGTGCTTCAAGTGCAGAGTCTGGCCTATTGCATTAGTCCTGTTAGAGAAATTACGAAGCTTTAAAACTTCATGCTGAGAGGGACAAAGCACATCCCTAGCAAGAAAAACATGACACTTCCTGACCAATAGGTCTGCATTATCTAGGGCTCTGCTTCAGAAAGCACTTGTGCATACAGCATATTTTTAAGCTGCTGTGTAAGTGAAGCAGAGGTTCAGCAAAGCTCTTGGGCACACACTCAATTTGACAGGTTTGCCTGTGACCCTGGCAGGCACAAAGGACTCACTTCTCACTTGCACCACTGCATCTTCCCTCCAATTAGCAAACACCAGTCTGCAGCAGAAATGGGATTTCATCGTGAGGGAATTCTATGTGTCAGCACCAGGTTCCCAGCTTTTATGGAGCTCTGATTTGTTCTGCTGAGGTCCTGCCAAGCCTCATAAGCTTCAAGTCTGGTCAGCCCCCACAAACACGGGGTAGGTGCTGAAGATCATAACAGGGACCTGCTAACCTAAGTCTGGATATTTCTGCTACAAAAAAGCCTGCAGATTTCCCAAGTTGTCCTCATGGTCTGTCTGCACAACAGAGCTGAGCAGCTGGGCATTAAATGCTCAAGGCCTCACAGCATGGGAGGTGAAAATCAATGTTGCATCAGCATGAATGGGGACTTACTTACTCCTGTTCAAGAGAGCCAAAAGGACCTATGTCTTTCCTGTGGGAGAGGGCGGACAAGCTGTCAGGCTTTGGGCATGAGGGTTGATCAATCAGACTGGTAAGGACAGGAGAATCCTGCATCCCCACACCAGCTCTTGCTGCTGCCAAGGAGATGAGGTCTGACATTGCCAGGGGAGGGGCTAGGAGTCCTCACCCTGCCTTCCTCTTCTGCCCTCCAGCAGGAACAACCACTTGACATAATCCAGCTCTTACCTCACCTCCTTATGGCTCTGGCACAGGCATAGACAGCAGAGCAATATCCCCTTTGGTGCTTCTCCACCTGTCGGGTACCCCAGGTGTCTACCTGCTCTGCTTACTAAATTAACCTGCACAGAGCTCTGCACTGGCACTGCTGCAGCCCTCCAGCGCCTGCTCACCATCAATTGCGGCCACTTGCAGCAGCCCTGCATGGTGCACTCTGATGCAAGCCACCCTCCAGTGTCATGCCAAGAGTCTCTTCAGGAAAGCTTCAGGAGATGACAGTGATCTTGTGGTCCTCAAAGAACCCATGCAAATTTGCATGACGATCTTATCTTTCTCTCGCAGTTGGACCTCAGGGGCAGTTATCTCTCTTTGGGGGAAGCCACTTCCAGCGCCACAAGGCTGGCACCAAATGAAATTTCTATTGCACACCAACAACAATATGCAGTTGAGAGTTTCTCCTTTTATTTGCAAGCCATGTGCACCCCATATGCTTGCACACAGACCAATAAAAAGCAGGAAATGGCTGTCACTGATGACTCAGAGCTCTGCCACTGTGATGATGATGATAATTGTTAACAAAAATGTCTTTTGCAGGCATTTCAACTCATAATATTTTTATGATTAACAAAGATTTGGTGCAGTATTGTGCTTAAAAGTACAGAAGAAAATTTGTAACATTGATGAACCTAAGAACAACCCACACCAGCTTAGAGAGCTCTCCATCTAGTCCAGTGCCCTGTGGTGAGCAGTGTCCAACAGCATAGGTTTAGAGATATCTACCAGAACAAGAGAAAGACATATCTTGCCTCCTTGATATGCTCTTCCAGTCTCCGGCAGCCTACAGCTCCTGAACTAAAGACAGAGGGTTAGGTTGTTTGGGGGTCTTATTTATTATGGATCTCAGTGAATTTTTATTTCACTAATCCTCTCATCATGCCCTGAGGCCTATCAAGGCTGGGAAGTCCTGCAGTGATAGGTTTTCTCCATTCCTGTTCATTATCATCCATCTGGCCTGTTCTCAGGTTTGAGCTCCCACTGTAGGTTGTAGACACTTCCCTCTTGCTAGGACTCCATAGAAATGGAGTCCTGTGAATCAAAGCAAACTGGCTAGTCCAGTATCCTTCCTCCTCAAGGGAGAGTTGTACTGAGGAACAGACAGCATAGCAGTTTATCACCAGTTTGCCACATCATCCCAACCCAACAAACATGGGGAACTTTGTTCATATAGCACCTAGTGTTTTCAGAGGCCTAACTAGTCTGATTGCTGGACTGAACATTTCAGAAAGGGAAACAGATCTGCCTTCATCCCCCCATCTTTACACGCAGATAAGTAAGGAATGACAGAGAAAGAACATCTAATGTAAAATTGGTGCACAGATTCCCTTGTTTATATACTGTATAATATACTATTTAATATCGATGACATAGATAATTGGATTGAGTGCACACTCAGCAAGGTTGCAGATGGCAGTGAGCTGAGTGAAGAAGTCATTACATATAGGGAAGGTTTGCCATCCACAACTACTCTCAGAGGCTTGCAGAGTGAGCCAACCTTATGAAGTTCAACAAGGCAAAGTGCAAGGTCCTGCACTTGATCTGCAGTATCAATACAGGCTGGAGGATTGAATGGATGAATGGATTGAGAGCAGTCCTGTGGAAAAGGACTTGGGGATACTGGTGGACAAAAATTTGGACGTAAGTTAGCAGCTCAGGAAGTATCCAGCCTGTCATATCTTGGCTTACATGAAAAGAAGCATGGCCAGCCAGCAGAGGGAGGTGATTCCCCCCTTCTGTGCTCCACTTCTTGCGATCCCACCTGGTGTACTGCTTCCAGCTCGGGCACAAGACAGACATAGACCTGTTAGAGTAGTTCAGAGGAGGGCCAAAAAAAATGGGGCCTCCCATTTAGGAAGGCTGAAGCACCTCTCCTGTGAAGAAAGGCTGAGACAGTTGGGGTTGTTCCGCCTGGAGAAGAGAAGTCTCCAGGGAGACCTTATTGCGATCTTTCAATGTACAAAGGGGGCTTGTAAGAAAGATGGAGACAGCTTTTTTTATCAGGGTCTGTAGTGACAGGACAAGAAGCAGTGGTTTTAAAATGAAAGAAGGTAGATACAGATTAGACATAAAGGACACATTTTTTACAGTGAGGGTGGTGAGACACTGGAACAGTTTGCTCAGAGAAGATGTGGGTCCCCCATCCTTAGAAGTGCTTAGAGTCAGGTTGGATGGGGCTTTGAGCAAATTGGCCTAGTGAAAGATGTTCCGGCCCATGCCAGGAGGATGAACTAGAAGCTTTTTGAAGGTCCCTTCCAACCCAAACCATTCTATGTAACTAAGCATGAAAAAGGGACAAGCCAGCCCAAAAAATCCATGTCTCCCTGTGATTGCCACAAAATGTGAACACAAAAGGTTGTGAATACAACCAAGATAAGCAACTGAGAATGATGCTGGCAGCACTGATCTGCTTTCCTTACTGTCGGACAGGAGCAAATCAGGGATTCCCCCTCCCTCTCCTGTTTTATGCTTGCTTCAGTTCATCCCTTTCTCGCAAGAGGGTGATGGCCATCCCTCTCAGGGCAGCAATACAAAAGTGACTCCCGGGGTGGAGGCAAGACCAGGTGAAGCAGTTAGAAAACTCTAAATCATGCAGTGAGCTATAAACCATGGCTGTGAAAGTTCTTTCACACTCCAGTTACCTAGCAAATGACAGGCTCCTGTTTAAAAAGGCAGGATTTAGCAGTCCAAGGATGGAGCTAGAACATGCCTTTTCTCCTAAACCTTCACGCCTTGCTGGTGGTTGTCTGGGTGCACCATCCTTTTATCTCCTGTCTGACCTCCCACAGCAGCACAGCCTCCCAGTGTGCCAGAACCAGCATTAGAAACCTACACAAGAAATGATTCAGTAAATCAGTCAGCACAGGTTCCCAGTGCCTTGTTGTATGAGGATAGCAAACATTATTCATATTCTCAGTAGTTCATTAAAAGAAAAGACAAATCAAGACATTGCTGGTTGGGTTTTGTTTTTTGGTTTTTTTTTTTTTTCAGTTTGTCTGCTTCCAAATACCTAATAAAATAGTAGCTACATAAGAAATTATTCACACAGACACTGGGCTTTAAAGGGAAGTTAGTAAGCAGCAGAAAAGGCCGCCTGCATGATTTGTTAGCCCTGGAAGGCAAAGACAGCAACTAGCACAGTGGAGTCCTGGTCCCAGCTTAGAGCTCCAGGGCATCCTGTAATACTCCTAATAAATAATCTTGAGCATATTGCTGAACTCAAATTCAGGTCCCAGGAGCTCTCCTAGGCTCCCCCGCCACAGCAACCTTACAGTCCCCATAACAACCTGGCTTGCTCAGCTATCCCTGTCTTTCTGAACAGTCCTGTTTCCCACTGCTCTGTAATAAACCACTCAGCCTTATGCCCTAAATTCCTTTCCTTCTTCCCTTCTGCCATTTCTGCTTACACTCCTCCCTCAAGCATTTCCCTTTGTCTCTTTAGCCCATCCTCACAGTGACCTCTTCGCATAGGCCTGGGGTGACACGCAAAGTGCACTTCAGAGGTGCCTGACTGGGGTAACCTAGCACATCTGCTCCAAATTGTAAGGGATAATTAAGGAAATTGCATCACAGAAAACAGGAATCTGGGTTTTCTTCCATTCCTCTGTCCCAGCAAAGGCTTCTCAGTATGATCCAGCTGCTTTTACCATACCCAACCCTTACTACTGCAGAAATCAAGAATGTTGATGGTTCACATAGCCACGCCTGATGCTCTTCAGTCCCACATTGTGCTCCAACGACTTTTGGTGCAGGTTTGTTACAGGTAGTGTTTTTCACACTGTGGTTCACATACCCTATAGAAAGGTTTGTCTGTGGACAGAAGCATTCCTCCCTACCCTTAAGGGGATCTACAAAAGGACATATTATACTTGCAAATATCCAAGTCAGCATCTCTCCTGGTACACAGACTGGAAGGACTTGAGAACTGCAGCACAGGAGGTTGAGTGCAGCTTGTGCTCATGGTTGTTGACTGGTGGGAGAGACTGCTTCTGAAATAATGTTGCATTGTTGCTTGATGCATGTACAAGAGCTTTCTATTTCTTCCAAGCCTCCGAATCCCACCAGGTATCTGAAAACTTGCACACACCCCTCCTTTCCCCTCTGTTGAGCAATTACAAAGAACCAAAGGTCTGGAAAGTATTTCAAACAAATTAGAGCAACTTGTCAACCAACACTGACTGAATTATAAACTGAAAATCTATAGTTATCCTGAATGAGGGATGGTGGAGGGCAGTATGGACTGAGTACATGTAGAATAAATCTGTCTTTTCTCAGGCTGGCTAAAAATTATTTGTTTAGAAATGTGCTGCTTGGGGAAAAAAAGAAAAAAGATAAAAAAAAAAAAGAAAAAGGTGTTTTTGTAGTTACATCTTTTCTTTTTCCAACCCATCACCATAGGCAGAAAGCCCTGGTATTCTGCCCATAACACAGGCCCATGCTGCACACACATCAGCTTCATGCCTGCAGAACGGGCTGCAGTACCCCAGCACTCTGCACCTTTCAACAGAGAATCTCAAGTCTTCTGCAAATGCTGTTGGAGTTGGGTGATGGAGTGTTTGCCAAAGGCAAAATGAGAACAAAAAGCCCTTCTCTGTCCGGCCACTCCCTGCCTGCCTCCCTTCCCTAGCTGCACAAAACCAGCAATTCTGTGTGTGAATAAAACATGTTTGTTTGTGTAATTTTGGACAGTGGAACTGCAGAATTCAGCTGAATACATCCCTGATCTGTGAGAACCAAAGCACAAGTGCTCTCGTTTCCCTCCTTCAGCCATCTCTTTCAACAAAGTTACCCTTCCGAGCCCTCTGTTCGTTTCCTTGAGGCTATGCTGCTGCTTAAAAGAAATGAAATGTTCAAAAGATGGTAGAGTAAACCTATTTTGGAGAAACAGGGAACAAAACCTGGAACAACCATGTATATGTCAAAGCCTAATAACTCCAACACCTTGAATTTCTTTCTCTGACCTGCCTTTGTCCATTATACTTTGACACTGAGCGAGGCTTTCTAGGGCATTTCTACACTCCATGAGGCCATGCCCAATTTTTAGATGCTGGGTTGCCATGGGGAATTCACAGCATCCAAGATACGTGGGCCTCTGTTCCCACAATGAGGCATGAGAACAGCATGCCTTAAAGCAAGAGCCGCAAAGCGCAGTTTGCTGAGCCAGCCAAAGGAAATGCCAAAAACATGGGTATGTCTCAATATGTCCCTCTCCAGGACTCAAATGCCATCAGCAGTTTTCAGAAAAGTCCTGTCTCTCCCAAAGCCAGCTAACGGCTTCTCAGCAGTGCAGGTAAATCTGAATGTTGTTGCTTCAAAACTAAGGGGCATGGGGAGGAAAGAGGTAAATGAAAGGGTAGTGCTAGAGTCAGGAGATGGAGCCTGGAAATCCAGGCTTTGCTGGTCCTGCTGGCTTCCAAGAAAGACAGGGGCAGTGATTTTTGCTGGCAGGATCATCACCATCCCAGACACTTCCTTGGGTAGCAGCAGCATCCTGCCTATACTTTCCAAAGCTGACAAGAGAGAGAGTGGGGTGGTTTTGCCCTCTCATCACCCCTACACAGGCTGCTGCTGTAGGTAACTGCAATCTGCCTGCGTTTGGCCTTCCTATTCAGTGCACAGCAGTATCACAACTTGCAGCCATGCTCCTCTTTTTTAAATACTGTCTTAAGGGCTGTGCTAGGGAGATACAGAGCACATCTATACAGTCACACAGCATGCAGCCACATGTTAGCTCTGCCCAAGCCAAGAGAGTGCATATTGATGCCCGTTCCACCCCTTCACCTCAATGGAGCATGGAACTACACTCTTACCTTGCACATCTAAGAGCAAAGCACACCTCCTTGCTGCCAACACAACTCTGATCCAACACATAGAAATACCTTCTAGGATGGGCTCACACATGAAACTAGCATAACAATGACTTCACCTGCTTGCACAGCCGTATAAACCCACAAGTCTCCTCACCCTTCCTGCAGGTTCAACTGATTTAGCTGATGGTGTGCCCCAGATAGGGCTACAAAGGGGTTGCAGAATGAACGCTCCCCTGGATACAGATCTGGATCTGGTCAGGCAAGAAAAGGAATGGACCTCAACGTCCCACAGCAGGGGTGAATGAGGGGAGCCTGGAAATAAGAGTGGTGCTCTCAACCCACCTTCTTTTGATGGGTGATGTGATACAGGGAGTGTTTTCTGGGCACATTTGGTCAGA
This sequence comes from Psilopsiagon aymara, assembly GCA_024733675.1. Classification (NCBI taxonomy): domain Eukaryota; kingdom Metazoa; phylum Chordata; class Aves; order Psittaciformes; family Psittacidae; genus Psilopsiagon; species Psilopsiagon aymara. Next base: position 16,152 of record JANRGW010002921.1, on the reverse strand, counting down.
GCAAAGAGCATAGTAGGTAACACAGACTGGGAACACCAAGCTTATGGTCTTCATCAGGGAGGTTGGGCATGAGAGAGAGGCTTCTTTCTTTGACTCTGCCAAAACAGTGTTACTGCTGTAACACTCAGAAACAAGAGCTTTAGCTGCTTTCTCATCAAGAAAGGCAGATGAACATGGACTTCAGCTGTTCCTCAGGCAACTTAGCAGTGGAACTAAATATTGAATCCATTTACAGTGAAGTTAAGGTTACTGTGTCCCACCCAGGCTGCCCAGGAGAGCTGGGTCTCAGCCCTAAGTATGTGTTGCCAAGGACTTCAACATTTTATGAAGGATGGGCCACAGCACAGATACATTGCTATGCCTATATATAATGAAAGACATTGGCTTTGGTTAATCAGTAACTAGGAAACCTATCATATGCCTGATTTTCAACCACTGACCTGAAGTTACATAACAAAACCACAACATTAATTTAAGCTTCTCCATAATATAGTGGTGTGTGTAGGGTGACGAGGAGGGGGGGCAGCCAAAAAACAAGTAAGTTATTCTTGCAGATCTGATGAAAGGTTCATGGGCCAAACAGTTCTGCATGAAAACCAGTAATTTTTACTTCCCTACTTAAACTTGAAACCAGCCAAATTGCATGTGGTTTGTGCTATTGCTGTGAACAGCTTCTATAGCCATACTTAGAGCAGTAGTAATTAAACTATCACAGCTATACATCAGTTAATAAATAACATAAATAATTGTATAAATGTCATGCTTTGATGCTAGGACTCGACCGATCCAAGAAAATTCAACAGTCTTTGGCACAACTGAGTATTCTAAGAATTTGTACATAATCTGCTTTTTTGCAAACCTTTTGAGAAGGAACTATTTACATGGTAAGCATGTTTTTCTTCAAGAGATTATACTCCTTCCAAGTCAATTAACTACATTCCAATGAAAACAGGGAGAATTTTAAATAAATGATACTAGTCTGTTCATAAAGACAGAGAGAGGGAGAATGAGAACACAATGGAGACTCTGAAATTGTGGTCAAATAAAAACCCTTCTGTGCACAGCTGAAAATATTTTCTCTCCTAAAATACTGACATTTTACCATGGGAGAAAGAACAAGAGCATTAATCTTACAGGGGTTTTCACTGGTTTGGGTTGCCAGAGTGTCGCTGTTACTGCTCCATGTTATGATTGCTATATTAAAGACATTAATTATGCAATTTAGTGACAGAACAATCAGAAGGAAAAAAAAAAGGCAAAAGAAGTCTTCTGTGGAATCAAAGCTGAACAAACTGCAGGACAAAACAGCAAGGATTGAGATACAGCAACTTTTCTTTGCTGAAAGCACGACTGACCTTTTCAGCATCTTAGGTAAACAGCACATCTTTGCATTAGCCCACAGTACCACCCAAAAAATGACAACCTACCATAACAGATGAAGAGGGGTTCTGAGGCCAGGTGTTTATACAGCCATAACCCAGAAGCTCTGATGCAAAGGAGGTAATCAGAATGACATGTCAAAAGCAATTTTTAACCCCAATGGTCCAGTTTTCTTTGATGGTTGCTACTCCTGGTCACCCCATCATGTGAAAAGCACATGCCTTTCAAGTGGCATTCAGCATAGAGCAGCTTCCATAGTAGCCTGAGCTGCTAACAAGCTAAAGGAGGAAAACACTGCATCACCCAAGCTGACATCTCTATTACTGAGGAGGAAGAAGACACTCAGTCTAAAAGCACTTGCATACTTTTCTGTGCAGTTCTATTTGAACAAAAAGGAAGATCCCAACAGCTGAATTCCCTCCCTCTGCCTCAGATCCACCAGCGGGGAGCCAAGCTGAGCTGGGAACACTTGAATGCTCAGCTCTTATTCAGTTCAACACCTTCAAATCTCAGTAAATGCCCCACAGCATGCAGGCATCCTCTGAAGGTGTAGCATTTGCACAAAGCCAGGGCTGCCAGAGTCCTTCAAAAAGAATAGGTCCTGACTGTCACATGGAGAAAACCGCTGGATATAAAACAGGTTTGGATATCAACGACCTGTAGCATAGGCAGAACTTAGAGATGCATTTTTGGTACTTCAAATTCCACACTTGGATGCGCATGTCCAACCCTCCGTCTTCAGTGGAAACCTATCTGCCTATGTTCAAAGCCAGAGCCAACTCTGACATTACTTCTCACTTGTCACATCGATAAAGCATGAGTCATATTCAGATGTCAAAAAAGGGTCCATCCACTCAAAACTGAAAAAAAAAGCTCTTCAAGTCTCTCTTAGGTCAAACCCCAGCCTACTGCATTCTACATCCATCCTGTGAGGAGCCCCGTCTGAAAAGGGAAAGACTACTGTTGTTGTTAGTATTTCTATTCCCCTAACACTATGGACCAGGGCCTCTTTATTTTAGGCACGGACAAACAAATTACTCAAACAGTCCTTCCCTCGGGTACTCCCCAAATAGGAGTGCCTAAAATTTTTCATTTGTCTAGACCTCCCACTTCCTACAAGAACAAGTTACATCAGGATTTATGAGTGTGAGAAAATAGCTGACGTTCATCTACCATGAGTTGAGCATTGCCAAGGTTAGAAAGGTTCATACACCATGCAGTGCTGGGGTTGCTCCTCTGGAGCACGTGCTTCCCGGTTCTATTCTTGCTGTGGTGACGACCAGTGTGTTCAGCTACTGCATGAGAGAGTTTGCTAATTTGCTAATTGAGCTAGTGTCTGACAGATAGAGCAGATGTCATGGCCAATTTTCAATTACGTGCAGAAATAAACTGCATACCCTGGGAGAAACCAGAGCTTTCAGGACTTCTTCATCCCTCAGATCTTAGGTGTTTCATCTGTGTGCTAACGAAAAGAAGGCATAGCGAGTAACAGATTAATAAAAAGCTCTTCCAGCCTAAAGCTTCATTAGGGAACTTGAAAAACCCTTCCGTTTTTTCACATAGACTGTGCTGTCTCTTGCTGTTCAAGATGTAGGCAGGAACTCACGGCCTTGAAGAACAGTGCTCTCTTGGACTGCTAAAAGCTCCAAGAAGAGCTATGTTTGAACCGCTGTCCATTGCCACTGCGCATTTTGTAGTTCTGTTGCCCGTTCAGTAGACAAACACCCACTGTTCTTGCACCACTCCCAGATCCAAACCAAAGGCATGCAGGCCACCTTTGGACATGCAAGCTGCATTTCAGTAGCTTGGTTCCAAGGAACTTTCACTAGGCAACTGTGGTTCTCTCTCTTGGCCAACTTTAAGGTTTTAACAAGCCTCTTCTAGCCAGTTGGTTTTTTTTTTTTGATCACCACTGTAGCAATTAGCTGAACAGCCTCCCTGGATTTGTGCATTATCCTCTTGTTTTCTAAATCAAATTTAATAATGTTTCCAGGAGTTGAGAAATATCATAGACCATGCTACAATAGCTTTTTTTGTCTTTGATGCCTACCAGAAACAAGTCTTGACTAATAAGGCTCCTAGCAATTGGATTCCACCTTTTTGTCTGCTTCCTTTCTCAGCGAGCTGCTACAAATGAAGGTTCAGTTTCCCTGGCAAATTCCACAGCTGTGTGAAATGTACTTAGCCTCCTTTCACATCTTGGTCTGTAAATCTGCATCCAGCTGAACATCTACAAATTGGTCCGCTGTTAATTTATCTTGGAAAGACCAATGTGGATATGGCTGGAACCTAAGTTTTCTCAGGTCCTCAGTTCAGATGGGGCCCCTTTTTTTAACTCTTCTAAGTCTCATGTCAAGAGTTGGAGCCAAATATGGGTATATCTTATCCTACATCCGGTTCTAAATAAAATTTGTGCCACAAATCGTACTTCCAATATTTTTATTTCAAGCAACTTGTGGGTTTTGTTTTTCCTGAGGAGCATATTCTGCCATAGTGTTAGAGCTAGTTGCTATCAGGTTTGTTTACAGAAGAAGGAAAAAGTTAATGACAACATCAGAGAGATTCTTTGGTGAAATCCTATTTATAAAGCATGCCCACAAGGTCCCATTTCCCAGGAAAAGAAGAAAAAAGTAGAAACAAATGACAGCAGAACATTTTCTTGCTCACAGTTACTAAGTCTCCCCCTTCTGTCAGTTCTCCTTTTTTATGATGACATACTTTACTGGTTTTGTATGTTGACTTGCTTTTTCTCACATACAGTGATTGCCAGTAACTGCAGACCCTCCGGGTTGCAATTAGAGGGTGTCTTAGCCCTTATTTCTTAGCATCTGACTAGGCTTCATCTATTTTTTGATTCCCATTTCACCATGCCATGAGCTTACTATAGAGCAAAGAGTTTGCTTCAAGGCAACTAGTAACACCTTGCTATAAACAGCTCAATATCACATGCTATATTCTACTCTGCATCCTCTGAGGCCATAGTTCATCCCTCAGTCATGTGAAAGCTCTGCCAGGTCACGTAGCAATTGAAGGCATGGTCATGTGGGCAGACCGTGAACGGTCACTGCTGTTATCTAGATCACATAGCAGTGATTTTGTGCCATGGATACACTGCCAGGAGTGTCCCAGAGTGCCTCATGCCCAGCTCCCACTCATTTTTCCCAAGAATGGTAGAATGCAAGCAGTGAGAGTGGGGGCTTGATGCTGGCTTTGTACCTTCTGGACTGCTCTGACTCTGGCTATCCTGTAATGACATAGATATAATGAGTCATGACAGCTCCTCCAAGACTGCTTCTCTGCTATTTCCACAACCCTTCCATCCCTTACTACTTTTTTACTCCCCCATCTCTGAAATATTTCCTGTGATTCAGGTTCTTGGGCTACATCAAGGGCATTTATTATTATCCAGCACTTCACTGTGCATAACCTGCATATGTATCTCAAAGAGGCTGGGTTCACACCTTTCTCAATCACAGCACTGGGGGTTTTTTTTGTCCTTTTTAGACAACTGCTTCAGATCATGCCTATGTAGGCATGTACAGATATACCTGACATCTTCTGTATGCTCCAGGATGTCTTCATGGCCAGGTGTGCTAAGGCAGCTATTTGACTTCTGGACAGAAGTTACCTGTTACATGCCCATGAAGATATGCCCTCTGACATGTTTTCTGATACTCCCAAATACAAGCCTGGAAAATGAAAGTTTCCTCACACAGTTCTCCTAGTGTCATTTCTAGAAGCATCAACTCTAGAAAAGCAAAAGCATCCTAGGAAAACCCAAGGCACTGCATTTCCCAAAGGTGCAATCGCCTTCATCTTCCTCTGCAAGGTAAAAAGAAGCATTTCTTATTTTCCTTCACAACATTCATCAACTTCTTGTGCATAAAAACCTCCAAGTGAGGATTAATCTACCCCAAGTGTAGGCTTCCCCCAGCGCAGCCACCAATCACTGAGCTTGGCTTCCTTTGTAGTCAGCCAGCTGAGGTGCTTTGCAGGCATGATTCATCTCAACATTAAGCAGATGTCTAAATTAGGGCAAAAAAAGACCTCAGGGGAGCAGCTCTAATGCAGACATCTACCTCCAGATATCCCAAGTTCAGTAACATGAATCCCACCTCCACACACTTTTCAGCTGACCCAGTTTATCAACAACTGTCATTTACCTCAGCAAAATGCAGGCACTTTCATCTGTATTTTTATTTCTTTTTTATTATTGAGAACTCCAGGCTTGTACCTCAGACGTGTGGAAAAGACTAGCCCTTCAGACAGCACCACGGGATTAACGAGAATGGACACAACTTCACAACACAGCGGACTTCCAGTTTGAGAGCTCACCTGGACCTTTGTCATCTGATTTCATGCATAGTAGCATTCCCAAAACAAATATATACTTAATCAAGCAATTTACAGGACTCTGAAATATATATCTTGCAGCATTTCAGCCCAAATTACCTGCTACTTACTTACTATTATTGTTCAAACAACTCCCAAGACATATGCAGAGCTTTATAAACACATAAAACAGATAGATCACAGTCTATAAAAGCTCTGAACCTAAACAAAACGTAGAAGCAAATGAAGGCAGACTAGTATTTGGGGCTGAGGCAATGGTTACTACCAGCAAAGGTCATTTGGTACAGACTTCATGTTAAAAAAAGAAAAAAAAGTTTGTACATTTTTCAGTAGATATTTCTGGCCCTAGTAGTTTATGCTTGAAAAGCTTCTTCCTGACCTGTCTGGTTTTATTTGCACTGAACCATTTGCTTCATTGGAGTTTCCCAAGAGACTGCAAGATTGTCATAAACTCCCTAGCACTCTATTTTAAGCAGACTATCAATGTACTTGAGCAGTGAAATTCTTAGGAGCTGTCTCCACCCTTCACAGTAGCTAGGGAGTGCTGACCACACTCCCCTCCTGAGGTACTTTGAGCAGTGGCCTTCTTTGGAAGACCCCACTCTTGTTTCCCCATAGCTGACAGCCTGTGTAAGGAGGAGAGGAGATGGGAAGAGCTCCTTTGCCTGCTGCAAGTTTGCACACAAGACACAACAGTCTGGCATCTCATTTACCACTTGTGCCAGGCACAGAGGAAGTCCAGAGCTGCCACACCAGACCACCAAGCCTCAGTGGGGTGTGCAGAGGCAGGACAGGAGCATGGCACTGCTCTTTCCTGCACCTCTGCCTCTCTCTGCACCACTGTGGCTCGTGGTGAAGGAGCAGCGAGGCCAATCCAGACCAAGACTCTGTCTCCCCCCCTGTAACCCTACAGGCTGATCCAAGCCCTTTGGGCAACATTTGTCAGCCCTCCTGGGCAACGAGTAGAGGGAGCCAGGCTGGCAGGGGATAGCAAAGCTCACTGCAGTGGGCAATGTTACCAGCTGTCAGGGCTCAGCCCCATTCTTCCTTGCTCCCAGCCAGCCCCCAGCCATACTGGCTGGGCTCCACAGGCAGCTGCACCATTTGCTGCAAGGCGGAATAGAAGGGCCACATGAGGAGGATTGCACAGAGGGTGGGATTGCTCACTGCCCCCATGCAGCTCCAGCGGGCTCCTGCCCAAGCAACCAAGAAGGTCAGAGCTGCTATCCACGCTGTTTCCAATCCCTATTACCCAGACTGCTGGCTCCCAGGCACAACCTTGGAAGCCACAACTGTTGACAAGATCCATCTTCTGCAGTAACAGGTAACAATAATTGTAATTAATAATATAAAATATCATAGTCCAGGTATGATAACTGGATATGATCATATGATCTTGTCCTACTATAAATAAAGTAAAACATGACTAGCTACCAGCCTAGTAGGGAATTTCTTCCGACATTTTGATCTAGTTCATCTGTCTTCTGTCTGCACCTCCAGTATTTCCTATCACTGAATCTCTGTTCAACATACTTAATTTTATGTTGATATACACTGCCTGTCACAGCTATTTATCCGTCCTAAATTACGACTTTTATTGTAATGTCTCTCTAGTAGTAATTACACATTATTTGCTATATCACCTCATGCTAAATCCTGAATGTAGGCCTACTTAAGACAGTTAGGACTAAATAATACCACACCTATTAGAAAGCTGTTGATGTATACATATTGCTGCACACAAGCACAGTAGGGTGACAACTCCCTCAGCTTTCCCCCTCCCTGCCTCCATGCCCTGAAGTTTCTGTCCAGCACATGGGCTTGCAGCCCCAAAGTGCCTCTGCTGTAGGGTTTATTGCACAATGGGAGGAACTGGGGAATCCCTGACCACCAACTGTGAGGCCAAAATATTCACTAAGACCTCTACTGCAACCATGCTTGAAGCAGCACCAGCAAGAAAACATCCAATATGTCTTCCAAAAGAAGAGAGCACACACGCAAGAGGTTTTCTGTCCTACCCCCAGCCAGTGTTGAGGCTGTGACACACATCCCATTTTCCACAGCTGCCAAGACCACTGTCACACCCTTCCATCGGGAACAGCCACTGACAAGGGTTCTGCAAGTGCCAATGACTTACTGGTTGTGGTTGTAACTGTATGCAAAGAGAGACATGCAAACATGCATAGCACGTCTATGCAGAGGTTGTTTGATGAGACCTGAAATCCCCCAGCCTGGGAATGTTTCCTTGAGATTTCTCTAAAACGCAGACCAGGACCTCAACACAACCTCCTCTGTCACTCTGGTAGCCATCAAGGTGATTGTCCTAATGATAGTCAAAGCGTAGTAGTGTCTGCCCATTACTACTGTCCATAAAACAGAGGACGAAACTTCCCAATAGGCCAAGGATTACTGACGACTGCAATTTTCCTCAACCTCCCTTCAGAGAGCTTGCAGGAAAGCTTTCAACAGAGCATAAGCTTTTCCATTCCCTGTCAAAGGGTGAATTTTATCTGTAGTGCTTGCATACTGTAGAGTGGTAAAATTTAAGTCAGTGGAGCTGAGGAAATCAATTAGGGTGGATTTTCTGCAGGATTTACATGGTTTGCAGTAAATAAGGCCTGGGCCACACATGAATACTGAGAATGAACCACTAATAACAAATTACTACCCCATCAATGAGCGCCATCTCGCCAGCACACTAAAGGGGCTATCATGATACAGAAAATAGAGTACATGAACATGTAATCGGAAGCCACATCACACTGCATACGTGCAACCAGTTGGGATGGACAACACACAAGCAGTTTAATTCTTCTTCCTTGTAACACCTTATGTCCCAGTCTTCACACTTTCTCTTTTTTTAGATTGAGGGAATCAACACACAGTAGGGCTTAATTAACTTATTAAATCATCATTATTACCTCCATCAAACTCAGCTCTGAGAAACAACTAGTGAAAATGCATCCTGAAGCAATCAAGGACTATTCAAAATAGGCAGATGAGAAGTAGCTCATAGAAATGTACTGGACTGGAGCACACAAAGTGTGCCTAAATAGCCCCTAGAAGAAGCACGGCTACATGCTGTTATGCAGGAGAGGCTGCACTTGGCAGAAAGGTAGCTCAAAAATCAGCACAGATACAGATTTCTCCTGTGCTGCCATAGTATCTTTTTGTGAAAACTCACATGGATCTGCAGAAACTTTTTCCACCTGCCTTGAAGGGGCTCAGATACAGAGTGCAAGCTCGTAAAGGCTGACAGTTGTAGAACATCAATAATTCATAACCTGTGTGTGACTCACACTGCCCAACCCATCCCCCTAAGGTTACTCTTACTTAATATTCACAGAAGGAACATCATTATTTCTTCTTCAAAAAAGTAATGAATAACTTACCATTCATTACCCAAGCACTTCTTTTTTACAACTGACTTCATCTAAAAGAACAAGGAAGCATAGAAAATGTTGATTTCCCAATCTCTAAAAATCTTCCTCATTCATTTTTGTTGGGCATAAAAGTAATATTGAGAAACTCTTAGTCTGCAGAAGGCTACTTTTTTGTTTTTTTGTTTAAAGGGCTTAACTTTGTTTTATAAGCAGTATTCACCCCTGTTCCTAAAAAAGTAATCAAATAGAAAAAGAAGACAAAACCCAGACTAGATGAATCTTTACATTTAATATATTGGAAGTCACACTTCATACTCCTGGAGAAACATGGACTGACAGAGTCCTGTTACACCCTACTTGGCAGAAGATGGCAAATTCTCAAGCACTCCACCTTGGATCATTTTAAATGTCTTGAACAAGAGTGGCTTCCTCTACCCACCATGAGAAGAAGTAATCTCTCCTTTGCAGGCCTCTCCCATGGGATGAGGTAAAATATGTCGCCAGTTAGCTGCCAATTTTCTACGTTTGAATTACGTATGAACTCACTGGAAATGGCATCACTTTGAAAGCAGCATGAGGCTTGTTATCAGTTACCACAGAAACAGTGATTTTCACAGTACTGGTCCACCTATTGAGCTAGAAAAGACTTCTTAGAGATTTTATTTTGGTTTCAAGACAAATTATGGAGTTGGGATGGAATTAGGCCATTGTTTCACCGTCACCGTCAGCCAAAATAGAACCCCAAAAAGGGGATCTTGCCCTTAGCCCCTAGCTGCTCAGTCTTATCCCGTGCTGTTCACTTCCTCCCATTATCCTATGCATTCAAGATCAAATCAGGATTCTGATCTGGGTTAAAACAAGCCTTTCCTTTTTGCAAGAGTGACTAACCCGGACCGGCTGCCAATCCAATTCTCTATTTAGCCTTGAAAACACTTGTGTTAATGTGTCCAAGAGAGTGGCAATATGGGAATTGAAGTGAGCATTGAAAGGTCAAGGCTGTTTCACACACTGGTTACTGCTAGTATAAAATGATTTTGAAACTAAAGCACTAGTGTCACCAGATGAAACAAGTATCTTATTTCTAGCCTGAATTTGCTGCTCTCCTGGTTAAACTATAGGGTTCTCTCTGTTTCCAGGGCTTTTTTTACTAAGGCAAACACCTAAAATTGTGTTATCATCATTTTAGCTTCCCATTAATAAGGCAAATCAACTGGCCTTCATCAATGCCTAGTATGCCTATCTCACAGCACAAGTATGGTCCCCCACTCGACTTTCTTTTTAGTCCTGCACAGAAGGGAAAGTATGATGTTGCTTTGTCTTTGGCACTTCAGCACGTGTTTGGTACAGTAGCTTCGCATCATGCGCATGGTCAAATACAAGACCCTGCCTCACACTTCTGCCAGTGCAAGCCCAAATGGGAGCATAGAACATGCCTCTTCATCTCTTGCAGGTAGGCTCTGCATGCCAACACCCATATCCCTTGCATTGCCACCACCTCAGCCCCATCGGAACTACAGAATCATAGAATATTTTGGGTTGGAAGGGACCTTTAAAGGTCATCTAGGTCATCAACCGCCCCTGCAAAGAGCAGAGACATCTTCAACTATATCAGGTTGCTCAGGATCCATGCACCTGTGCCTGTGGGGGCACCGATCAGCCAAAGGGACAAGAAAGGCCTTTTACAAGGCAAAGGGCCTGTGTACAGATCTCTCTCTTACAGCTCATTTCTCCCCTGGAGCAGGAAGCCTGGTGTAGCTACTGCAAGGCGGGCAGTGACTGGAGCTGATCTGTTCCATTAGCATGCAGTTGCAAAAGGAGGTGTCATCTTGGGTCTGGGCTGAGCTGGCCAGCCCTGCACCGTGGATCCCTTTTCGTTGGAAAGCCTGAAAAGGAAAGGGATTTTCTACTCCGCTTGGAGGAGAAAAGGCCTAGAAAGTTTTCTGTTTGTCACCTGAGCCAAATACATGCCCATGCATGTGAATGGCTGTGCTCCTTCCCTCATTCTGCTCAAAACCTTCTTCCTCAGCATTTCCCGACTGAATTTTTCCCTTTTCATCTACTGCTGTGCCTTGTCAGTTTGTGACTGACACAAACCCTGCCTCAGCCCTTTGGCTCAGAGCAAGCAGAGTTTTCTGTTAGTCAAACAAGAGTTTACTGAAGGCAGTGCTGAAGTAGTCTTTTACTCCTAATTTAGTCCAAAATTAAACCTCATCCCCTGGAACATAAACATTCTGCAAAACCACCTCCTAGAACAGAATACAGAGTGCAACAAAAGCCAGCAGAGAGCACCACCACTGAACTTGGAGACCAATAGATCCAAAAAACTTTGTCAGTGGCAAAATGCTAGTGAGTAGCTCAGGTTTTAGCTCTGCGATCAGCTGCCTAGAACCAAGCTAAGCTTGGGTTTTGCAGCAGTGCTCTACAGTGGCAAAGAGAGGTTAAGACAAGGAAAACACCTTGAGATCTGTGGTGCCTAAGCAAGTTAAATTGAGCAACATGCCATCAATATGTGCCTAAAATGCTTGGAAATAATTTTCTAAGCAATTGTGGCTTTTACTTGTCTCCTACCATCACTAAAACCTGAAAGTGCATGTAACACTATCACTACAAATATAGGGCAACTCTAGCTAACAAGTGACTTAAAACTGTAATAACCATTCCACTTTATGTATGAGTATATATGTATAGATAGATTACATACATATTTATATATGCTGATATACATATACACACACATGTATATAAAGCCTTATTTTCTATGTTATTATACTATGTGCCATATTTCCAAAAAGAAACCCTATCCCACGAGGCATAGCGAGCTCTTTGCAAAAATCAGCAGTTCAGTGTCATATCAGAGGCTGCTTGGTTGGGAGTTCATTTTTTTTTCTTAAAACTCTATGTGGGGGTGCCGAGCATCTGTTACCTGAATTTAGACGTTCATGTTTAGCTTCCACGAGGAAAAAGTTAGTGTATGAGACTTGAACTATCAGACTAAAACCTGGCCTCGTGTGCCACTAAAAATTCAATAGTAGACATTCAGCAATATGATCTAAATCCCAGCGGCACAAGCCTTCTCTTTTCCCTACAGAGTCTCAATTTCCCAACCTCTTCTATCAGCACTAACAGCAAAAACTGCCTGAACTCAGATCTGCCTGTGATCTCATCTCTGGGTTGCTCTTCAGTCACATCAGCCCTTCTTGGTAGCTCACTAGTGGTCACATGTATGTAAGGGCTCCCTTAGGATGGTAGGTGACAGGCAGTGCAGAAAAAGTAGAGCTTTGACAGGGATCAGCTCAAACTCCTGTTGGGCAACATCTTAGTTGCTCTTGAAAGCTGTTGTGCTGTGTGTAATGTATTCCCTGATTCAGCAGTACAGAAGTGGATGGGAGACCTCAGCCTTGAGGTAGGACCACAGACCTGCTTGATATTTCAACACGGAGTGTAGAGCAGTCAGGTCATGCAGGGTTATCACATAGACAAAGAGATGGGGTACCCAGTTTAAGCTGTTCATTAGCCAGGCAGAGACAATGCTTAGATCAACAGTTGGAGAAATCACCTCTGCTCCACAACTTGGCTTTATGAGTGGTGCCATTGCCCCAGATACTGACACCGTTTGTGCACAGAGGAAGCCATTCATTACCAGCACTTTCCAATGACTGAGAGAGCATTTTCCAAATAATGTAAAGGAAGAAAGGAAGGAAGAGAAATGGGCAGACTTCTTTTCAGATGCCAACTTTGCAAATAGCAGAGGTGAGTGACTCTCGTAGTGATCTACTGATGGGCACACAGGTAGAGGTCCATGCCACTGCTCTGCCTAACTGGTTTAGAAACCTTTCGAACACTGCTTCTTACTGCCTGCTATCATCTGCTATTAGATGCTTTGAGTGTGTGGACTCTGAAGGCCTAGCATAGGCAATTTTCAGTGTTAGGAGCAGTGTATTCACAGTATTTTAAAAATAACACAATGCATGCCTTGCACCTTAACTTCAATGATAACTAAGTGTTTTATAAATATGCACGAAGCAATGTGCCAGAGATGTTCTATAGACTGTGCTGAGGCATGCTCCCGAGAGTGAGGATCTGCAGAGGCCATTCACAGTAAAGAAGCATTATCATTGCCTGTTCTTCCCCATTCACTTTGAGAAATGAGATGTAAATACTGTAATTGCAGCTCTGCCTGTATTGCTTGGGCAAAGCAGCCAGCCTCAGAACAGCACAGTAAGGAAAGAAGTATTTAGGTGCAGTTATATTATCTACCATGAAGACACAGCCCATTGCTTTTTCACATGCATAATGCCCTCTATTGCTTCTCAAAGTATGCTAAATCACATTGCTGCCTCTGCAGAGTAGCAGAGACTTCATATAAGAGCTTATACACAACATGCTGTTGCACAAACACAGAATTACAAACAAAATTAGTTTCTAAATCATGGCATTGAGTAGTTTTGCACCCACCTATCCAGCCATCTCTCTGGGTCTGCAATTAGGAGGGGTTAAATAGGGCAGAGCTCTGAATTCAGAGAGCCTAATGTGATCAAATAGCAAGAAATCTGTTCTGTGACTATGCAGTCAAGTGTGTGAGCCTGGCAGAAGGAGATTAAACAAGATTGGCATGTAAATTTACATTAGTTGGAAGTATAAATCAGGCCTTAGACACATTAAGTAGATACTAGGCCTGTAAATAATGACACAAGCACAATAAAAAGGCTCTTGGCAGGAGGCTGCCTTTAGGACACAACACTAGAGGCTCCTGAGATTTGATGAAGGAACAGAAAATAACCAAAAAGGGAAGGGGAATGCTATCAGTCCCAGTGTGTATAAAACAGGGGACTAAACAAATCAGAATAACCTCGACGCATGCAGGCCTCCCTGATCTTTCTCAGCTTCTCAGCTGCCCATGTACCACTTGCAAAGCTGTAAATAATGAAAAGAAGGCTCTGAAGCACTTCAACAACAAAGCAGTTTCCAGGTATTCTATCAGCAAGAGCAGTTTCCAGTGTTTATCGTGGAGATATAACAGCAAAAATATTGTTCAGGCTTAATCTTCCAAGCCACTACAAAACTGAAAACAAAACCAGTCTCATCAACTTCTCTAAGTTAATTGATTTGCTCTGCATTGGCATTTTTTGCATCCTCTTCTGAGGTGGAGAGCTCCAGAACCTTTGTAGTTAGTCAAAACCACTGCTAAGATACTAGGATATGGTGGGAATAGGTTCCAGTCACTATTCAGTCACTGAGGGATAAACAGTGGGTGAGCTTCCCATGTACTCACAAACGCTTCTAGTCCAGACCCATGTTCATATCAGAAAATGAACAGGAGTGAATGGACATCTATACTACAGGGAAACAGACAGGAAACAAACACTGGAAATACATGTACTCAGTCATCCATACACAGGACCTGGTGTCCCTATTGCTTGCTGCTTCCATAAGACCCAGTTTGCCCAGCAGGGCCTAGAGTGTCAAACGAGGAACTGTAGAAAGCCACAGACTCTGCTCTGAGAGTGTTTTGGGAAAGTCTGCCCAATATGCCAAGACTTCTCTCCCAAGACACTCTGCCTGTTTATCTGGAGAGAGCAGCTGAGCATAGCACGGGTCTCCAGTATGACACTGTGAAGCAGGAATGTGGTGCTGGCTTGTGTCACTAAGAGCATAAGTACCAGGAGGCTTTGACCCCAGGTAGCATAGAAGTCCTTTGATATTACTTTTCTCCAGCCAAAACCTGTCACTTTGACAATCTAGGCCATTTTCTCCAGGAGGCAGAGAGAGAATCCATATTGGCAAGCCAATGTTCATCTGCCCAGACCCCTTTTTTGCTTTGCTTTGTACCCTCTGCATCACCCATAAAGCATCTTCCCATTCCACCAACTCTCCAAGCAAAGCTTAGCCAACACCAGTCTCAGCCTGTGCGTGACACTAGTTCATCCAGGAGTCTGAGTCCTCATGGATGTTCAAACAGCCCATGTAAATACAGCTGGTAGAAACAATGCTTACATAAAGCAACAGCAATTAAACTGAAGTTGCCTCCTTATCTTTAACTCTCATCATCTCCTATGGTAAGTCTGACAGTCATAGCCAGTTGTAGTCTGACCATACTTTGTGAAAACATATCTCCATTACTTACTGGGCTCTACTGATCAAGTCTTTGTCCCTTCCTTTTCAGCCACTTATACTCCCTTTGTAGTAATCTAGAAAAACTCCTCCATCTTGTTTTCTGGCACACTTTCTGAAGCACTAAAAGCACACAAAACAGTCTTTCTGCTGTCAGCCTCTGTGCCTAGCATTTATAAGCAGCCACCTATAAACTTCTGCTTAGCTTCTGGAGTCGTGGTCTGAAGCATGCCTCAGTGTCAAGTTTTCTAAATCTCTCTACTGACTACATGTGCCTTTCAAATACCAAGAGTTGCTAAGCAGGCCAAACAGAGGCAATTTATCTTGGAAAAATAGCAAAAGGCATGCCTCTGACACTGTGGCATCCCATTGCGAAATCACAGGCACGGAAACACCAAAGCTTCTCAGCAAAACCTCTGACAGAATTTTATTTTTTTAATGCAATGTGGACAAAACAACAATTTTCAATATCATTATTCTTGGAAATGATTGAACTTATCTAGGCAAGTCTTCCTTAAAACCGTAGATCTGAAGTGGCTACTTGACCCAGGAAATACCTACTAAAATGGTTCAAGATTGAACTTATCTAGGCAAGTCTTCCTTAAAAACGTAAATCTGAAGTGGCTACTTGACCCAGGAAATACCTACTAATATGGTTCAAGATTGGCAAAAACAAGTAAAAAATGTGTAGGTCTGAACTTTGGACAGTGCAGGAGACCAACCTATATTATATATGTGCATGCATACACTTGTGCATGTCATGAGACAGAATAATAATTTTTCTGAAACAGGCATCATAGAATAGTTAGGGTTGGAAAGGACCTTAAGATCATCTAGTTCCAACTCCTCTGCCATGGGCAGGGACACCTCACACTAAACCATGCCACCCAAGGCTCTGTCCAACCTGGCCTTGAACACTGCCAGG